>JAUMHE010000069.1:2595441-2639063 GCA_032359235.1 Enteromius mattozi | reverse complement strand
TAAAACCCACACACAACAGGAAAAAACTCATTTTGTTGTAATCAAAATTTCAGCCACTTAAATTATGTAAGTGTTCTATTGTATTAGAAATTACAAAGTCTATAACTGCATTTAAATTATGTGATTGTAAATAGACTTCTTTTTAGTCAGTATGCGATGAGCAATTCAGATGGTAAATTACAGCAACACAAGTGCTGATGTGAAACAAATTCGCTTGGATGAAGACCTCTTTTAAAAATAGTTTATTATGCAAGACTTTGTTTAAAGAACCTGAGAGACTTTAAAAGCCCAGAGTACAGAACGACTGCAAAGTGGTGTTGCCATCTTAAATGGAAATTATGAGCTAGACATTTTCCATGATGCTTTTTTAAGTAGCAAAGAACTGCTCAAACTTGTTGAAGCATAACACAAGCTTAAATATGAAATGCACAAATGTGCAAATAGTAAACAGGCCGGGTTTCAATAGCATTTTCATTATCGTGTCATAATTACAGTGTAACTGCATCAGCACTGACTAATTTACAATCCTTAAAATGCAATTATTTGTTAAAACAATTACACAAAGCTGTTACTATTGTTATTAAAGATTGCATAATATGTATAAAAATGAACACATAATAATGTCATACTATCATTCTAGCAAAACAATGAGGAATGCACTATACAGCTCTGGAAAAAAATAAGAGACCACTGCAATTTACTCCTAAATCAGTATCTCTCTGAGTGTGACAAGCATTTCATGCCAGTCTTTGTTAAATTTCTACACAAACATACTTCATTCCGTTTATTGAGGTACTTATTTGGTGAGCACCTGAATCCAATTGTATTTAACGGGAAAAGTCTAAAAAGCACTGATGTAATCAACACTATCCTCTTGCAGTGTGACCAGTTGAACGGTAAAAAATGCTTGAAGTCTTTCAAAAGTAATTAGAAATTTAAAAATAAACACTAAACATGCCAAAAACAGTGAGAAGAAAGGTTTTGAGTCAAAAGAAAGGGCTCTATCCTAGCTTTACTGGCACAAGGATTCAGTGAGCGTCAAGTTGCTTCTATCCTTAATATTTCAAAGACGGCAGTTCACACAAAATGAAACAAAACTGTTAATCTCAACAATACACCACCAATACAATACAATCCAGAGCTGTATGTGTTTTCAGCATAACACATAAAACAAGATCTGATACCTTTATTCTATGCATTAAAACCTCTGCCAGACCACTTCTTCAAAGCAAGCATGGCCATATCCAAGCTGAGGCCACTTTCTCACATCAATCACGACCACTTTAAGTACAGGTCAACGGAGAAATGAAAGGAACAAACACCTGGTTTATGGAAGTGGTCTCCTCTAAATCTGCCATCTTAGATCACTTCCTCAGTGTATGGGTTTATAAAGGAACCAAGTTGCTGGTTTTACCCCTCAAAAATGCAGTTTTCAAGAAATCCATAAGCTGAAGTCAGCATTTGGACTTCAAAAGCTACGTATGTACATTCATTATCCTACCGTAAGCTGAATGTAGCCTCTGTGTACGACCACAATTTGTGCTGAACATGCCAATAAAAAACACTGTAATTGTGGTTGTTGCTTTGATTTATCATCTTTCCAAAGATGTTCTGACAGACTTCCATATATCCACTGTCAGGTAGTGTCTCGGAGTGCTGGAACAACGGAAAAAAAAGCTCATTTTCAAATACATGCTGTTTTTAAGCCATTTCTCATTCAGCATCTCTAATGGGAATTTCTGAACCAACCGGCTGTGTCATGCACTTTTCCAGAAACTTTCTTGCAATCGTTGTATGTCAAATCCTGGGAGAACAGCAAAGTCCTTGAGCCAGGAGTCAATGAACTGCACAGCACCTGGAGGAATAGCTTTGATTTTCATACAGTGTGTAAACCTTGGAATATAAAGCCCAGACTAAGAACTGATATATAGTCTTACATAAAGCTCACATCCCTTTGTCTGGATCCATACACTAGAGATTCCTCAAACGCTTTAGGCAGAGGGAGAGAGACAGATCTGCTCTTTTGTACGAAACAAAGGCACCTTGACAGAGTCTTTTGCATAGCCCTTAAATGGTAGTATGTACAAGATATTGTCTCTAGAGCAGTGATCCTCACACACTCTGAGAGTACTGACATTTTTTAAATTGCATGTTTAATGCATGACATTTAATTGCAGAAGGTGTCTACCCTGATCAGTGTATTAAATTATAATATTGTATATGCAACCATTCAGAAACTGTAAATATTTAAAATTGCTAATAATATTCTGGCCCCACAATATAGCTTGGGTCCCTCCTTCATTGTAAGTCTACTGAACAAAATTTACCACCAAACAAGCGAAAAGCATAAATCTGATCCTTTAGAGAGGTAATAGCACACATCTCCTTTAAAGGAACAGTTGACATAAAATTAAACATTTGCAGATTTTTTTTTACACTCTTAGGCCATCCAAGATTGAAACAAATTTGGAGAAATGTATTAAAGTGAAAAGCAACATGCTTGTAATAAACAAATCTATCATTTTGACATTTTTAACCACAAACAAATTTTCTTCTGTTGAAAATATGGTCAAAATATAGAGTTCTCGATCCATAATATATCAGAGAATATTTTTGGATGAACGCTTCTTGATAAACTGTAATATAAAAAGGTTACTATATGAGCTGGGTCACATACTGGTCAGCAGCACTATAAATTCCTTAATATAGACTAGTAAAACATTCCATATAGACATGGATTTGGTTACTGAAAATGCATGTGCCAGTGTGAACAACAGTGTGTAATTTATGAGCAACAAATCATATGCAGCTGAGGTCTCTGAGTTATTCAAAGCGTTCATCTCAGTTGCAAAACATTCTTAACAATCATAAAGTCACAGGGCTCCTGTGTATGGAAGAGAAGTACAGTCACCCAAGGGTCTGCAGCAGTAAACAGGCAATCTGAATGGAATGCAACAGTCAGTGATGACTACTCCGACACAATAATAGCTACAGTTACAATAACAAGAGCAGTTGCATATATTCAAAGAAAAAGAAATGCATTCCACACTTACAAGACTGCGTGTATACAAAGTGTCAGGTTCGACGAGTTCAGAGTTTGAGGTGGAAAATCTACAATCATCCACACTTAAATATGAAAATACTATACCCATGGAAATTATATGCATTGTATTTTCAAAACATGCACTGCTTGATTTTTTAAAAATGTTATTACATAATTGTATAAAAGGTTGCAAAAAATTGCAAAAAAAGTTACCCAATATAATATAACATACTGAGATAAGACATGTGCTCTTAGGGTTCTTAGTCCACATTTGTGCAATATATTTTGTCAGCAACATTACCAGTGTTTTAGTGCAATTAATATTATTGCATTCATTTTATTTGTAAATTATATTTTCCCAGCATGCCGTTTACCAGAGCTTGAAATTATTTGTGACATGTGGCAAATATAGGTCAGTGAATTTTACAGTCTTCACGCTGTTGCCTTGTACTGACAGAGCCACAGTATGCCTTTGTAGAGTTTACATAAACCCTGGAAAGATTCTCACATATTGGTGCCAATTCACTGTCGCCTTGCATTAAACTGCAGAAAATCACAGCTTTCCTGTTAGGATACATTTGCAGACAACTGCAGATATACATGCATCGTGTCATACAGTAGTGCACTGTACCTTGTTACTGAGATTCTCTTTGTTGTTCCCAGCTTTACTTCTTCTCAATTTGATGGAAGGCGAGCGTAGCAGATTTTTAAGCCGACTTTTGATAGTTGTATTTTCCACTGTCATCTTGATTTGGTGTACTGTTGAGTCAATGTTTCCAGCAAACAGACGGCGGGCAGCTGAAGCCCTTCGCTCTACAATCACAGTCGGAAATCAATTAAACGATACGCGTTTAAAACAAGCCATGATCTATTCACAGCCTTGTATTTCATGCACTTAACCAGTCCACCGTCATCGCAAGCCACTATCGGAGCTTTAAATCCCGTGCGGCAGTCCTGTCGGTGAGAGACGCGCTCCTCACTAACGTCCATTTGTTAAAATGGACCATGTTTCGTGTTTAGAGTCAGCAGTTTGACGGCGAGCCGGTCTGAAAGCTCCACGATTCACCTCCAGCCGTGATACCTTCACCGGTGCGATGTGTGTATTTAAAAATCCTACTACTGTAAAGGCAATACTCATGAATATTAATTATGCAAGGCGACGTTTTTTTCAGTCAGCGTTTCTGATTGGCTAAAAGGCTGACGTCGGGAGGCGGGCATTGGGCAGCTGACCAATTAGCGAGTTCTGTTATGGGGGAACGCTTGGCTCCTGAATATGAATGGAATACGAATTGTTGCGTGCTTGACCTAATTTAATATTTAGATTTGCCTTAGCCATAGTATACATTAAATACATCACGCATGACTACTAGGTGGATTATAGTGCACATATGGGCGGGTGTGTGACACTGCAGTGTTTCCCTAAGGTGTAGACAATTCGTTTGCTCAAGGCAAATAAGTGTTTATTTTGATGTTTGCAGATATTGGGACTAAAAATAGAATAGAAAAAATTGTGGGATTATTACATTCATTTCACCAGTTGTAAAATCCAGTTTGGGGTAGTAACTCCGTTTTGCAACTTGATGGCTAGTTTAAGTTGGTCCAAGCTCAAATGTACCATTTTGAATCAGCAACAAACCAGCGACCTGCTGGTTATACCATCTACTGCATAAACGCCTTTTGCATTTTACAGCAATGACTCCAATGTAAGCATCACATGGTTGCAATTCTCCAGTCTAGACCTATGTCATTCTGTGATATCCATGCACATAAACTTTATAATATTCATTTTCCAAGTACACTAATGGAAAGACAACAAGCAGATGTCATAAAATAAGGGGCATGATGAACAATGAAAGGTATTTATGGCTGACACAAAGATTTATGTAGAACAAATTCAGCCTGCTGTGCCATTCAAACTGAAAATAGCAGTAACTGAATGACAAATGCAACTGCTTAACATTCAACAGATTTATCACTTCATTCTCTAACCCTTTGTTGGTTAAAAAGGGTACTAACACTGACAAATTAACATTTAGGCTATTTGTTGGGCTGAATTATGGCTGGTGCATACCTATAATTTTATACAAGTCTGCCATCTAGTGATGCCAAGAAGTACCTTAGGATCTTACTTCTAGGGTTTTTTGTTTTTTTCATTCAACAGTAAAGTCAACCTGACTAACACACTGTATGTGGCCACCTTTAGAGCAACTGAAATTTAGAACTCATTTAATATTTGAAACAGGGAGTCAGACATACACAGATACAAGATGCACCTTTTATCTATAACACACAATTATATCAGTAAAATCTTACCTAAATGTATACAATATAGGACATTATACACACACAAAGCATGAAAATACAAGCACAAGATTATTAAAACATTAGATACATCAACTCACAATTGTGCAACTAGACAAATTTGGGAGGTCTTTTAAAATATAAATTTTTCATGTTTCATCATTTTGAGTTTCGCCCGTTCTGTCTTTGGAACCACCATGGAGTTGGATCACGCTGGGAGGATCCTCTGAAGGTCCTTCCAAATCTTGTTTCTTTCTTACTTGTAAGACCTTTCTAACCCAGTTTGCCAACACAACCAGTTCACAGTGTCCTTGCTGCATGTGGAAAATTAAAGGATCAAGACATGCATTGAGGCAATACAGTATCTGGGAGGCTTCAGAGAGTAGGTTTACCACCCATGCAACCCAGCAAGCGTTTTTGCAGTGATCCAAGCTGAAGAAAATGATACAGGCGATGATGTGAAGCAGCTGCCCTGGCACCCAACAAACCAGGAAGTTGGCAATGAAAACAGCAATCAGCCAGATGGTCTTGTCTAGGCCTTGCATGTTGCCTGGGCCCCACTGTTGTCGTGACTGCTTCATCCGGGAAATGATCTTCACATAGGAGGGAATGATGAGGAGCAATGGGACAGAAACCTGAATGGAGTAATAGGACAGAAGATTGTAGGTTGCTTCAGTGGTCCTGAACCTGGAGATCACTACTGCTCCACACACCTGGATGCCGTCCTTCCTCACCCAGTAGAGAATGTTAGGATAACTGAAGTAGATGAAGAGGCCTGTGATGGCCCAGAGTAGAAGTGAAACCAGTGCAGTGTTCCGAGGGGTCCGTATCATCCGGGACTCCAGAGGGAAGACGATTGCAAGGAAGCGGTCAGTGCTAATGGCGCATATGAACATGGTACTGGACGTCAACCCGCCGAAGTACAGAATTTTTACCACCACGCAGAGTGAATGGCCAATTTTCCAGTGGTAGTCGGAGCTAATGTAGACAGCCCATGGTCCCATAGATGCCAGATAAGCAAGGTCACAAAGAGCCAGGTTCAGTACACCTATAGACCCAATACTCCAAGGTTGGGACGGACGCAGGCAAGCCCACAGACTCCAGAGGTTTCCAACTGTTCCAAGGATGGTAAGTATGTAAAAGACTAGAGGTATGAAGTTGGAGGCGTACATGCGGTTGGAGGGACAGTCCATGTAGGGAACCAAAGGAAGGGCCAAATCACTGGGGTAGGTGCAGTTCCAAGCCCTATAAGAACTGTTGTTTACTGCCGACATTTCTTATGCTTGGTCTATATTCTTTAAGAGAAAAGAGCTAAATTAGTAACCTACGTCTTGTAAATTATTATTCTTAGCTTTCGAGCACCACTTTGGTCTGGAAGCTAAACTTAATCACAATTTAACTCTCATCTCATTTAACACAAAATATGCAATAAAGAATTGATGGATCTTACCTTGAGAAAGCTGAAAGATGTTTGACTAGACCTATTTGTTAACCGCTGTATATCAGCCCTGGTCCCTCCCTGAAATACATATTGTATCGCTCATGGGAGTTAGATGCGAGGTAAAGACTATGAGTTGATAATTAACTGCTTCTGTAACTGTCTAAAGTCTCTATCAAATATCAAATGAAAATGCTGTTATTTTTCCCAAAAGCACCTTAAGCTGAATTATGTGTATATGTATATCTATCTATATATATGTGTGTGTATGTATTATTATTATTAATGTTTGTTTTTTAATCAACCAGAAGACCCCAAAAATACCTTTCCACAGACTTGTGTACATTTTATTGACTCAAAAAGACACATTTATCTCTTTTACAAAGGAGGTGAGAGAGCACTGATTTATAGCATATAAAAATAAGTATTTTAACAGAGTTCGCAGACTAACAAAAAAAGGAATCGATTTTACATATTTACAATATCCAAGAAAGGTTACATCAGCCAATATACAGACGTTTAACAAGCTAACATATTTACAAAAACCAGTGTAGCATTAAATATATACAAGAACATAAGCAGTGTGACTGCATCTTGTTTTATGTAGCTTTTAACGTTCCTATGTAGTTTGTCTGTACCTGTTTTATCTTAATATAAAGGAAAACAATTGCATAGTGATTACTACATTTTAAGCTTAAACTAAGGGGTGTCTTGAAGTTAACCGCCTCTCTTGGTGTGACACAATCGCGTTACAACGATAAAATGCTTCAGACTTTGTAATTTATGTTGCTATTGAGGTGGGGAATATGAAAATAGTTTTTCACAACTAAAAGTTGTGCGACTGCAGTCAAACTTCACCTATTACTTGCAAAACAAACAAAAAGACATAGAAAGAATTAAAACTGCAGTATTAACACATCCGAATAAACCTCAGAAGTGTACAGTCATTCTTTTATTCCTAAGCTCCTAATGCTATTGTTATAGGTTTACTATTCTCTAAGACAACAAACCTACGTCCCAATATGCATATAGAAGAACCTTTTGAAAGGCACTCAACATAAGATATAAAGTTTCGTGTATATAAGATAGCCTTTCTGTAACAAGAACAGACTGTTTATACTGAATTTAACATCTATTATTGCCTTTACATGCGTTGATGTAATGGGATTAATCAACAGTGGTGTAAGAGACAAAGACAATGACATTTGCCTGATCTCATTAGCAGATAAATTCAAGGGTGAAGTGGCCTTACTGTTAAAAGTCACTGGGCAAATGTATTTGTTCCTTAAAAGGTCGCCTGGAAAACCGCCCTAATGATCTCACAAAATCCCCATTGCAAACAATTATGATCAGCTTCACCTTCACTGTGCCAAGAGAGAAACAATCCTATGTTAAAATTTCAAGTAAATGTTTTATTTTTAACTCCAATGGGAAAGAAAAACATGCTCCAATGTGGAGGTTAGAATGAGTAAACCGCTTCTTTCACAACAACTGCCACAAAGAGTGGATACACAATTGCTAGGAAAGCCAGTCAGATACCTTGTTGGTCTAGTAGTTTGAGTGTTCAAAAAAAAAACAAAAAGTGAATGAAACAAACATCTTTGGATTTACCAGAGGCACAATAGGTGGTACCCACGGCAGCAGGACTTGCACAGCAAACAAACAATGAATACATAAAAAAAAAAATAACTCCTATTCTGTACATAAGCATGTTAAACGTGAGCAGCAGATATACCTGATTCATAGATAGGTAGATCACATTTGTGGTTTGTGAACATCTTCCTCATTTGAGTCTGGTTTGGAAACTGGGGAGTCGGTCACCTTATTCACAACAGTATCTTGAGCCTTTAACCCTAGAGGAACCAGTTTAGGCATTGGCCGCCATGCCACACTGGTCCCTTCATTGGCTGACTGACCTGATGCAGATTCACATGCAGCTTTCATATGCAATAGTGGCGGTGGAGTAGGGGGATCGCCTTTAACGCTACCCGCTGGGGCTTGTGAACTTTGAACATTTGTTGATGGTGCAACCCCAGATTCGGATGAAACCGAAGGCGAATCTGATCCAAAAATGACTTTGACCAATTCATCCACTTTCGGTGGGATATCGATTTCATCTTTAGAGTCTGGAGACATCAGATCTTCATCCAGAGTTAGAAACAAGGGACTGAGTGCACGGTCATCATCCCGTTCTGGATCTGCCTGCTTGTCTGAACATACCTGTACCTCGCCTGGCACAACAATTCTCTGATCTTCATCTTCGTTACTCAGCTGCTGGCTAAGGAGAACAAGTTCATCTAACAAAGACAGTAGATTTTCATCCTCAGGATCACTGCTGTCATCCAGACTTTTCTTATCAAGTCCTTCCTGGTTGGATGATGTAACAGATGTACTGCTCTCATCTTCTCCAACAGGTTGTTTGGGGACAGCTTTGGATTGAGGCTCATCCACAACTGCCCTTTCCTCTAAATCTGGAATTTTAACATCTGAGGGGTTCTGCTGATTTTCTACAGGTGCAGGGACAGATGTTGACTGTGCCTGGACAACAGATGTATCTTTCACAACTTTCTGTGGTATTACCAGATTCTCCAACGGTGAAACCAGAGAAATTACATTGGTGATATTTGGAAGGTTGGGGGAATCCACTGAAAATGAGGAATTGCAAAATAAAGAAATTTTTACTCATTTGAATATCACTGAAGTATGGAAGCCCATTTCCACCACTGAATTAAAAAAAAGGTAATTTAAACTTTTTTCTTCAGAATTCTGATAAAGACTTTTCTTGTAACTGAGATATAAACTCACAAATACTTGTCATAAAGTCCAACTCAAAGGGGAAAAAGACCAATTTTTACTTTACAACTCACAATTATGCTATATTCAGAATTTCAAGATATATAATTCACAATTCTGACTTGATTTCTCAGGTTTATATCCCACAATTCTAACATTAATAGTCTCACTTGCAAGTTTACATCATTCAAATCTGAGGAAAAAAGTCAGAATTGTAAAATAAAGTGTCACAATAACCTTTTATTTTTTATTCATTGGCAGAAAATGACTTGTCAACTTATTAAAAAAAATAATGTTATTCAATAAATATGACTAAAGGAAACTTACCTTGTGTGTTAATATTAACAGGACTGTTTGTAATTTTGATAAACTGAGGCTGCAACAATGGAAGGGGATTTTCCACTCCAACTGGGTGAGACACTGCAGGAACTATAGACACAGATGCTACACCTAGTTAAAAAAAAAAAAAGCACAATGTCTGTTATCAATATCACTTACTTTATACATAACATTTTTAAATAGCATCTTTGACCTATTCAGACAAACACCTGGTGTGGATGATTGCTGTGTCCCTACTGAGGTGATGCCAATCGGTTGAAGTGGGTTGTTTATGGTTATGATTTGATTGCATGGAACCATGGTATTCATCAGAGGGAATACTTGAGGTATACACACTAAACAAGAGAAATCGAAAAGTGTGAACATCCAAAAACCAATTCCAACTAAGTCAAGTCAACATGGCACATGTATATTTTCTTCTCTCACTAACCATTAGTTAAAAACGGCTCTTTGATTGCAGATCCTTGTATCACCTGGGATGAAGCACGGGAGAGAATGTTTGGCCGTGTTCTCTCACGTAGTATTGAGGAATGTTTTATAGGGCTTGGGACAGAGACAGGTTTCTTTTGTGGACTGGAGTTAAAAGATGGCTGAGAAGGTTCAGATGTGCTATCTTTCTCTTTATCCCGAGCTTTAAGAGTGTTTTTGCTGCCATCAAGGTTTGCAGGTGAGGCTGTCGGTGCAGAAGCACTTTCAGTCTTTTCCAAGCTTTTTTGTTTTTTAATACTCAAGTCCATCGGTTTGGAGGGAGAATAGGTGGGTTTGGGAACATCTTTCAATTTGTTCTGGTATGTTAAATCTTTCTGTTTACTTCCAAGATCAGCTAGTTTAGGTTTTGGTTTGGGCATTGCCTTATTTAGCTGGGACTTCATCTCTTTTGCTTTAGACTGAGCTTTCAGGCCTTTTTGCTTAGCAATAATTTCATTAAGCTTCTTGCCGATAGACTCTGTACTCTTGTCTGTGGACAAAAACAGATATACTATTTGTTAGCAAAACACAGATGTACAAGCATTCGCATTATATCTTATAATATAAAAATATCACAAATATGATGTTGCTGATCTGTTTTAAAACTTGCGAGAGAGAGAGGAAAAAAAAACAAAAAAAAAAGGATTTCACAGTCTGAGGGACTGCCTTACCACACAACTGGGAAAGTGTCTGTAGGTAACGCTGTCTCTTAAATTGCTGTCTCTGTTTTTCTTTTACTAATCGATTATCCTGCTTAACCAGGGAGTCAATCTCTTTTTTAGCCTTCAGTAAAAAAAAATAAAAACAAAAAAAATTATTTATTACATAACACAAAATCTAAAAAATATTTTCATTTTCAAATCATTAAATGAATCAAAACCAACAACAAACCATTGTAAGGATTCTCATTTTGGAGGTTTCTAAATTTTTTGAACACATTCCGAGAGTTGCCTGAAGTTTAATAAAGCAGTCTTTAAGTGTGCGGCGCCTTATTCTCTCCAGCCTCACTCTCTGCACAAAGAGGTTTTATAATACAATGCATGAAATATATTACGTGTTAAAAATGGTTGGATCAGTCAATTAAAAAAAAAGTGAGAGGATAAAACTTACCCTGACCTTCACCTCCAACCTTTCATTATGAATGTGCCTCTGGCTACTGCAAAACAATTTTAAATGATGCAATTTTAGTAATTCTGAGGACAGGAATTGGTTTATTTTCATAAGCAAAGCATCTATTTCTGGATATGTTCATAGTGTAGATAGCGGATCAAGTCAAGTAAAAAAACAAAACATCAAAATAATGCAAACCACACTTCTATATAATCAAAACATTAATCAGGTGTGTATTACCTTAAATATTGATTCCGCCTCAATGCAGATGCCCGAAATTTGGCAATACTGTTTTCTTCGGCAGACTCTTCAATGGTCTCAATATCAACCACCATCTCTGCAAAATCTTTCATGTCAGAGCTCAAACCATCTGTATCCAACATCCTCTCCACTTGATCAGAACCCTGGATAACAGGAAAAATAGAACTAGCCTAACCAAGCAATATAACAGTTTGTTTATCTACATAAAATTATTCTGTAAAGGTGAAGAGTCAATTATACAAAGCCCTTACACTCAAACTGTATGTATCTTCTCGGTCATCATCACTGTACAGGTCAGAGTCATCAGTTAATTCGGTTACGTCCGAATGAATCTCTTCATCATCAGAAACTGGAGCTATGTCAAAATCTTTTTCTGTCACTTTGGGATTAGCTATGTTACCAGTCTCAGCCAAACCACCTCCAGAAAAATGACTGGGTTTTGGAGAGGAGGCACCAGAAGATGGAAGTTTGGATATATTGTCTGCTATTCGTTCAGAACCGTCACATTTATTTAGTTTAGAATGATCCATCTCAGATTGGTTTCGGACATGATCGACAGCCTCCTCTTTTGAAACTGAGCTAACAGAAACAGAAGTCTCAGACTTAGTGGAGTCTTGGTTGTATAGCGTTGAACTTCCATGCTTAAGCAATTTAAAGCCACTCTGAGGGACGACAGGAGAGGAAGTTGGAGCGATAATTCCAGTGTTCTGAACAGGATGTGGTGGGAGAATTCTTAATGTACAAGTCCCAGACTGTCCCAGAAAACCTGGAACAACTTTAAGGGTAGAAGGAATGCTGCTCAGTGAGACTGCATTGGATGAAGTGAGTGTGATTGGCTTGGAACTCTTAGATGAAGATGTAGAGACTGGTACAGTGACAACAGGCTTTGTCTGTATTTGTGATATTGGCCTGAAAGATTTGACTATGGTGCCACTGCCACCCTGAGGCTTTTTCGGATTGACTGCACTAGGTGCGGGAAAACGGATAATGGTGGCTGCAGGAAGAAAAAAAAAAAAAAAAAAAACAAGTAATAGAATGTCTTTTGGGGATAAGCACACATTTGTTTTACTATTTCTCCAAAAAAAAGTAACTTAAACAATAGAGCAGTGGTGGGAAACTCTGGTCCTGGAGAGACACAGCCCTGCATAGTTTTGCTTCAACCCTAATTAAACATCTGAACTAATCAAGCTAAACAAGGTCTGAATGGTTACTAGGAAGCTACGGGCAAGTTGTTGGAGCTGAAATCTGCAGGGCTGCTGCTCTCCAGGACCAGAGTTTACCACCCCTGCAATAGAGCATGATGCAAGCAACACCAATGTTATGGGTTCCACTAAAATGTAAACGTGCAACTTCAATACAAAATGGCTTTGGATAAAAGTGTCTGCCAAATGTGTAAATGTTAAACATCTATATTCAAAGTTTTCTTTTTTTCAGAACCAATTAATATGGTATTAAATCACTTACGTTGGCCTTGAGATAGGAGGTTGGGTTTGATGGTTTTGAGTTGACTTAAAGGCACCAACTGCAAAAGTTGGCCATTAGGATTACGGTACAATGTATTGCCATCAGCGGTTTTCACCACCTGAAGCAGCACCTTTTGATTTTGGGTCTGTGGGGACCGAGTCTGTGTGACAGGCTTTGTAAACCTTGGACCACTACTGGTGAGGCCTGTACTGCGGGACATAACAGTGATATAAACTGTCTTTTTTCCAGGAGTGGTCGATCCAGGTGAAGAGGCAGTAGTTGTTGGGGTTAGACCAGACCCACCTAAAAAATAGGGAAAATATTTATTATGGCAACTTAAAACATTGGACTTGGTGGATTGGTGAAATTATTCAAGGACACTGCAAAGCATATAAAGTCAGTAGGCCCAAAGAACCAAACTAGCCCATCAAAACAAATGACGACGGTGACACATTATGTTCACAACAGCAAATCTGCTAATATAATATCAAAAGTATTAGGAGCAATCACACTGGCACATTAGTAGTTGGCGCAATATCACTGTGCATTTAAGTCAAACAATGCTCACCTCAGTTGCATTGCAAATGGTCTATGAAACTTATATGACCACAAAATGGCAGGTAATTAAAAATTTGACTGGTTGCATTGCTTTAAACAAATTAAACAGGCCATGTTTAACAATTACCATATATTTCACAATGCTGAATGAATCAAAATAAATTCACATTTTCTTTTATCACTGTAAACATGGTATCACACATCTGTACATCTCTGCCTATGCAAGGGAAAGATCTAAATTCAGAAATAATGTGTCATGTCAAAATCAAAGAAGGTTTTGCTAAAGTTTGGCAAATGAAACACATGAAAGATTTTATCTACAATAGCAGTAAAAAATGATGATAAAAGACGACCATGGGAGGGGTACACAAAGCATAGGAAGATGATCCATCATCATACATTGAAGCTGCAGCAAGCTCTAAATCACAAGCACAGATCCATATGAAGGCCAAGTATGTTAAATTCTCCCAGTAGATGCATGGCCAAGGTTTTGTTGGAGGGGGAAGCACATACACAAAATGGCAAACTAAAGAAGCCAGGCTTACCCAGAGAGAGGCTGGGTGATTTAGCGATGATGGTGTTAGCAGGGGGTTGGACTTTTGATAAAGTGGGAAATCTGGTGCTACCTGTGGAGTCTGAGGGCTTAGACACCTGGGTAACCAAGCCTGCTTTAACAGGAGAAAGAGCCACCCCAGGTGCCCCAGCCTCTCTGCCAATCGTCAACATGGAGGGGATGACAATTTTTGGAACAGAAGGCTGTATTTGTGAGGTGCTAGTGTTGGTCAGATTTTGAGAGCTGATGTGGTTGACCACAAACTGGGTGAAGACCTTTCCCACTGGGGGCTTGGTCACTGCGCAAAAAACAAATTAAGGAGCAGGTTAAATCTGCTACTTAAGTTATATGCATATTCACATGCAGTAAAGCATGTGCAAATGTGACAGTGTTTTGCACTGCTCAATAACATACTAGATGTTCAATATTTGGTCAATAACCATGAGAGCAAAATGTCTGGAGGTAAAACTGTGAACCTTTCTTTGACTTACCTGCAGACTTGATGAGCGGTTTGTCTGAAAAAGCAACTGTGCTTGTAACTGTGGTTACTGTGGACACAGCCGAGACTGGAACAGATGTGATAGAGGCCTTTGTAACAGTTGGTGTTGTTACCACGTTAGGTCCAGACTGACTGACTGGACATATTCTCCCTGTAATATAAGCTGCCAGTCTGTTGGCAGGGTGCAAAGCTCCCATCTTTCCCAGCTCTAATTTGGCTTGTGGGTATGTCTTTCCATTAACCTGCAAGAACAATTGATCAAAGGTTTCAAAGGTCAAGTTTTAGTCCATTAAAAAATAAACATAACCCAAAGTTACTTTAAATGCATACATACCATTATCCGTCCTGGAGCATCAGGTGCTTTTTTCTCAGCTTTGAGCAAGCCTGCAGGGCAACACCTAGAGAGGAAGGGCAGACCTTTGACCTCACTCTTCTCTACATCCTTTTTCAGCTCAGTTTTGTTTTCTGTAACCTTCTCATCTTCTTTTTTCTTTTCCGCGGGTTGAGAGATGATGACTTTGTATGTATCGACAGAACCACCCTCATTCTCTTCTACAGTCTTGGAGACTGGCTGAATGAAGTACTTGCCAATCCAGAAAGGATGCTTCAAACGATCCTGAGCCATGTGCTCACATACTATTCGCATAATGTAATTTCTGGTGTCCGTACTAGCCCAACTGCATTCAGATATGATCTCAAGTCGCTTGGAAGGGCCAGACAAATTAAGAGGTACAAGCTCACCCTCCTCAATATCTGTGAGCAGAAGGAAAATAGGGTTTTTAACCAGCTTTGTAAGGCATTTTAAGGGCACTGAACTTGACAATGTTGTTAGCATAAACCATGGTGGCATCAGCTATTAACTAATTATCAGTTAGGGCAAAACTGACCTTGCGTAGAGACCTGCGAGATGTGGTGCTGGTCAACCTGCAAAAATTACAAAAGGTTTAGTTAGTGTAAAGTTTTCACATGAGATGTACCAAAAAATGTGCCATCCTTCATGTAGGAATCTTACCATTTTTTGTTTATCACGGCACATAGAGGAAAACGGTCGCGAACGAGCACATGTAAGCCCGTTCTCCATATTTTCCTTAGTAGTATTCAAATTGCTCTCTTCCACCTAAATACAGTATGGAAATATTTAGGATACGAAAGTGTACCTACATTAATGAACTTACTAAATTAAGTTAACTTGAAGAATGAGAAAAACAAGGAATCCATTGCAGAAAGAATTATCACACTGGAAACAGTAAACCCATTAAAAGCATGTATACATGAACAACAGTAATCAATACAGATGTTATGGCTGCAGTGTCTTCTAAAAATATAAGTCTGAGTATCTTACCCTTTTTTGTTTTGAAGGACTGAAAAAGATTTCCAGGTCATTCTGAAGCTCTCGAGACAAGAGTGCTGGAGAGGGAGCTCTTGGAGTAGGAGGACAGAAAAGAACTTCTGAATCCAAATAGTCTCTTTTTCGATCCCATAATGTACTCACACGCTTGGCCGGTTCAGGTGCTGCCTCCGGATCTGTCAGAACTGCAAGAGAAGGGCAACATAAATCAGTTAATTTAATCTGTATAGCTCTTTTCTCAATACAAATATTATGTTAAAAAAAATTGACAAAGCGGTCAAATGTTAATGATGAATATTGTACAGCTTGCAATAAATTACAAACTGACCATAAGTCTTTCTCTTTTTGTTTTTCTTTTTCCATTTAGTCTTGTTCTCTTCTGACACTCCCTGAGGTTGAGACTCTTCTGTTGCACTTTGCTCCTGTTTGGGGGTTTTAAGCGCAACAACTTTACGTCGCAAGCAGCTACAGCCCAACATGCACTGTGGTTTTCCACAGTGATGATGTCGCCTCATGTGAACCAGACTGGCACATACACAGCCAAGCCTACAGAACACATTGAGGCAGGGTGGTGCACGTCGTCTTATGATTCTGATGGCTTCAGGGTTTCCTTTTGATACCCCCTTAAAACAGAAAGAAAAAGATCAGGAAGAATGAAAGGTGTCTCAAAGAACATTCTATCATTATTGATAGTCAAACTACACACTAAGATGAGCTCCACTTTGACTAGTACCTCAGCGGTGACAAGAGTGGCTAGTGCGATGGCTGCCCTTTCTTCTGTGATAAAGGTACGATGTTTGCCTTCCCACACTGCTCCATCTTCCACATCCATCAGCTTCACCAAAGTCTTTGGCAAACCTGTATTACGTCCAGCTGCACAACTTGATGGTGTGGAGCCACAAACTTCAACCATGGGAGTCTTATTAGAAGCTAACTCTACAGCAGTTTCAAAAGCAGGCTTTTCAGGACTCAAACTCTTGGATTCCTTCTTATTTTTAGATTTCTTGTTTTGCTGTTTTGCTGTAGTCTTTAGCGTTAAAGCAGGTTTGTTAACACTAAAGACCGGTTTTGTTTGCTTTGCTGTACCTGACTTTAAATGTTTTTTAGATTTATTTTCCTCTTTGGTCTTAAATGTTGGCTTGATCTTGTTGGATGTTGTAGATAAGGTAGCTGGTACTTGTTTCTTAAGTACACTATCAAGGGTACGAACATAACTAGTGCTCTTAGTGGGTAGCTGGTATGCTACAGGTGTAACATCAGCCTGAGATAAGGTTGCTGCTCGTTCATCTATCAGTTTGCCTTCACTGGCCAGGTATTCATCCAGCATGTCACTACAAAATGCAGAGAGGTTCTTCTGTCCTGCATCTGTGCTTGACATGCCTACAAATAAAACACAATATTCTTTAAGCAGCATTATAATTTAAACATTTTAAGCTACAGTTAAAATCATATTAAAGACATGTTCTTTTTAATGGATAACTGATCAAATTGTATACCTTCAGCATTAGATCCTGAGCCAGAAAACTTATCTCTCCATCCTTTAATTTTAGTGACATCAGTAGTTTTTCCTGTCCTTGAAACAAAACGAACTACAGAGGGGAAAATGCACTTATTACAACGAAAACTTGAATCATAATTCATGCATGATTTATTTGCTTATTGATTGTTAATATTAATAAGATGTGTGTTACCTTGGGATGATGCTGAACTTCCTTCAGGCGAAATAACAGGTGGGGGTATGGGTAATTGCACACCCAGATATTGCAGGTCAATTTCCAGGGAGAGATCAAGTAGATTCAACTTCAATCCAACTATGATGAGAGAAAATGTAAATGAAACCTTAACTGAACTGTTGTATATTGTATTGTAATACAATTGTGATATTTATAAAGTTCAGAATCAGCAACCTTCTTGTAGCACTGGATGAATGACCTGTCTGTGCCTCATGGCTTTCAGATCATGTGAAAGGATTTTCTCTAGCTCCTTAATCTTTTCTTCTATATTTTCATACGTGGCCCCTGTTTAAAACCAAAATAATAAATAAAAATCCTCCGAAGTGGTTTCTTCACAATAACCATGATAACACATTTAATTCTTACCATCTGAATTTTCAGGTTTTTTTTGTGCAACCTCCGAATTGGCATCATCTCCAAGGTGAATCTCAAGAGCTTTCTATTTCAAAATGAATGTACATAAATCACACAGAATGTCACAAAGATGTACTGATAAGAGTGATGTACGCCAGGTCAAATAAAAAAAAAACTACTGTTTAAAACATTTCACAGTAGCAAAGCAAATTCTTTGTATGAAGAACAGGCCAAATTCCAAATCAAAAACAAACAAAAAAAACCTTCCCCTCCACATTCTGAATGAAAGAATTCAGTAACTGGATTTGTATTTTCAAATATGGCATATACTTAATAAACATTGACCCAGTTTTGGTGACAACAACGATTTACAGGAAAGTCAGAAGCAAATGACTTTACTGATCAAGCTTACCCCAATCATCATATGAATTTGTTGGAATAAGGTTGAGTTTTCATTTTGGGATGGCTGGTTGCTTTTAAGTTTCCTTTCTACAGTCTACAGTTAATAAACAAGTTATTTATGTTACCTTTGACATGAAGGAGACAAACAATTGGCCTTCAACGTCCTCCAGGCTGGGCTGCATTGGAACAGGTATGGGTCCTTCAAACACCTCATTATCTTCACTGAACCTCAATTTTCCTGTTTTTTTCTGTTTTGCCTTAGATTTCTTGAAAGTGCTTCCATGAGAGGATTGTTTAGTTGGTTCTGGAATGATGTGATCACTTGTCTCACAACTAACAGCAGATTTCACGTCATTAAGAAGAGCTGTTCTATCAGAGCACTGACTTTGAAAGTCAGCTGTTTCCCTGGGATGTTCTGGCCCACTGGGAACACTTGGTGACAACAATTCTTTTGAAGTTTGAGTTCCACTTAGAGTTATATCTGTACCAAAATCAAGAATCTTTCTAGGAGACACGGACCTGTCATTGAATAGACCTAGTGGGAAAAGGTCAGGAGAGGAAGAAGCAGTGCAATCCAAAAGTCTTTCTGGAAATGAATCAAGGGTCTTTCTAGGAGGTACTGGTCTTTCACAGAACAGACTTTGTGGAAATGGGTCAGGTGAAGAAGGAGTTGGGCTGGGTAAGGAAAAGGCTGAGGACGATGGGTCGT
Organism: Enteromius mattozi; assembly: GCA_032359235.1. Lineage (NCBI taxonomy): Eukaryota > Metazoa > Chordata > Actinopteri > Cypriniformes > Cyprinidae > Enteromius > Enteromius mattozi. The sequence continues at coordinate 2,619,690 of JAUMHE010000069.1, read as the reverse complement.
CTAATGGCAAGGAAAGAGATTCTTCATGTGTGAAGAGAGTGTTTTGAGGGACTTCCTCAGAAAAAAGCTCAGTACAAGAGCCCTTGAAACTGTCTAACAGGCAATCAGACATTGAATCACTCTCAGCCACATCAGGAATTGAGGCAAGTTGCTGGACAGGAATTACGCTATTGTCTGTACTAGATGGAACACTAAAAACAGATGTAGTGACAGAGGGGACAATTGGTGTGTCAGAATCAGTGTTAACTTTAGGTGTAGTTTGTGAACAGGTGTCATTCACAGTTTCACATGTAGGGAGAGATGAAATGTCTAACTGAGACCTGAGTGTGTAGTCAAGATCTGGCATAGACACAGCATCAGCATTATGAAACACACTAGAGATATTGTCAGGTATTGGGTCATAATCAGATCTGGAGGGAGAGGTAGTGTTGGGGGCATGTAATGGATCACTGCACATCAGGGAAGGTGAAAATCTAACAGATAATTGTGTTTCTGCTGGTACGGGTGATTCAGTTGCTGATGGAGATAACGCAGTGGACTCAGATGTTATCTTGCTGGCATCTGTTGATGATGATGATAATTTAAGTTTTTCAGATAATGAGGTAAGTACTGGTTGTGAATCAGAATTAGTGGTAACACAAGGGATGGAAGACAGCATGGCAGATGAGTACTCAGGGGTTAGAACAGGTTCACAGGACCTTTCAGAGTCTAAGGATGAGCCGTGGACATCAGGTTTTGGCGTAGTAGGTTTTGTCTTACACTTTCTCTGTTTAAGAAACTGAGCAAGGAGTGGTAGGGGGACACGTTCTGGCCGCTTATGTGGTAAAGCTTTCTTTGTATATTCTTCAGACTTGGCTTCGGTGTCTAGAGAAGAAAGGGTCTCCATACCCTTTTTATTATTTTGGTCACTCGATAGCAATGTAATCTTGTCAGCTTTGTGTTCATCTATTTCTGTTTTATTCTCGTCTATTTTCAACTCTGTTTTTGAGGAGGTTTCTGTGCTTTTACATCTGCTAATGTCACTTACCACAGTTTCATCTTTAACAACTTGTAGTATACTTTCCGTTTTGGATGATGTGTCCATCACCTCATTTTGTTCACTTGTGCAAGTTGTGGATGCTTGCAAGACCACACCATTTTTCTTGATATTCTCAAGTGACAACCTTTTTACTTTCACATGAGCACCTTTAATGAAGTCTGAGAATGCCAATGACGATGGGCGTTTCTTGGTGCTGTCAGAGAATGGGAGAGAAAACAAAACAAAAATGTTACATTTGTCAAAATTGGCAAATATGTACCATATCTGAAAATATGTTTATTTGCAGGCTACAGCCTAAACACATACTAAGCAAGTATGTGAATTCAAATACTTTAAGTTACAGCTACATCTTTCTATTTCTGGTCAAGTAATATCACAGTGGATCAACCGCTTGACAAGGATCTCATTGAGAACATTAGATAAACTGTCAACATGTTTATGGCTAGCTACTTGAATAATAGCGCAGCCAGCCTTACAAGTACATACAACAGGACAACGCATTGGTCAAGCATTCAAACATTTGCATTAAGTATGGTTCTTTTGTAAACTTACCACAAACTTTGAACATTTGTGTCTACAACAGAAGCATCGCCCTTAATAGACTTCTTTTCACCATTTGTAGGGCTGGGAATGTTCTGATCCTTATTGACCTTTACAGCAGCATTTCTCTTCAAGAACAGAGTTTTTAAATTATTCAAGGTTGTCATCTCCCTGCTTAGCTTGAGCTCACTCTCTGCTTCCTCAGTGGACATTCCATTCTTGGCCTTAGATGATCGAGCATTGACTGCATCATCCCTGAAACCTTTGGCAAAGGGGTTGTAGTCAATTTTGAGTTGGGTGATGCGAAGGTTTTGATAGGCGGTGACCGCAAAAAACTCTGTCTGAGAAAAACGTAGAGTTACAACATTAGGCCTGTCAACTTGAATGTTTTCTGAGTCTTTGTCTGCAGGTATGATATGAAGTCGAGGAAGGTATCGGTGCATTGAGTGCAAAATAATATGGTCCTCCTGCTCCAAGTTGTTGCAAAGTTTCAGTCTGTAAAATGAAACAGGGTACTGCATCCAGTGTAGGCCAGTAGCAGGAGATTCTGGGTGTATAAACAAACGTGAAACATGAGGCTCAGCCTTCCCATTGGTTTCCCATCCTTTTCCACTCCATTTGTATCTGTAGTTATCAACTGGAACAATATCCATTGCCAACAAGTAACTCTGAAAAGGTTCCATTCCAGACAGACGAAAGCGGCAGTAAGGGAACATTCTACGACCTTGTTTGGTCAGAATCATCTCGGTCTGACATCTATAGAACTCATTCCACATACTGTTGTTGTCCAGTGTAGCAGTGATGCCCTTACATCTAGCATCTGCTGGCAAGTTCTCAGACTGGATGATATTGTTGCTGTCTCCAAACGTGGATGACATTGAATGGATGCCGGTTGGAACAGAGCCAGCTGAGGATTTCACCATTTCATTTGCTTCACTAATTGCCATCAGGCTGCCCTTGTCTTTCCCACTATCACCAGACTGCAACTGTTTAAGGACAACAAAGATGGACTGTGGAGATGTAGTGGGAAGTGACAGTGTTGGGGCAGTTACGCCCTCTTCATGAAGCACCATTGCACCCTGCTTCTCTGTATCGGCCATGGGAGTTACAAAGACATCTGGAAAGCTTCTGACCCTCTCACCTCAAGGTATCTCAGGTCTACATCCGTAAAAAAACAAGACATACATAACATGGCACGGTCAACGCGTATTTAAAAGCTAGCAAATGGAAAGCTTAACAAGTACATTATAAACAGCCTCTCTGTATAAATTTGTTAAAGGACAACATCTCCATTACAGAAATGCACTATCTTGTCTGTTGGCAAACTACTTAACAATACTTGAACAATTCTTGAATCACAAGTCTGGTGTGTAGCATATGGTTGCTTAGTGAACTACATACATCACAAGAGGTTGTCCTTCACATCCCTCTAAGTAGGGCCTATTACATAGTCCTTAAGCGAATACTTGTGAGGGTACCTAAGTATATATTGGACATAGTAAGATTTTGGTGTACACTTGAATCAGCTAATAAAAGGTTTCATGTACACTTAAAAATTACACGCAGGTGAAGGGTTGGAAAAAATCTATACATGAACGGGGCTGCCTTGTACCTGAACAGTCTACCTCTGGCTCGGGCTAATACAGTAAAGGAAAAATCTTGGTGTTTGGCTGCATTCAGGTCAAGAGGAACTGTAGACATATGGAGGAACTGATAACATGAATACATTTAGCTCTTAATGGGGATCTGCTGCCTTAAGAAGGGGAACTGATAAAAGATACTGTCATGGTAACCAATGACACTTGCCCTTTTTCCACATGGCATTAAATTGATTTCTATGATCTGATAACAAGGGGTGTGTTAAAGGGGTCGACATTACATTTTGGGATGTGTTGTGTGTACCAAAATTGCAGCTGCCCTCCACATGCTCATTTGTTTGCTTTCCCTTTAGCTCGTAAGCAGTGGAACATTTATTTGTTCATTCACATTCCACACTTGGTGCTCTCGAGAAACATTTCTAAATGCTACAAGGAGTGTCTGAACACAAGTATTCACAAAACCTACCAGCTGAAATCAGTGATGTATTTTGACTCACTTGTTATTGGATCACTGAAAATGCACCTTAATACCAGCTGGAAACAGGGCCAACCAATTTCTTTATCACTACCCACACCAAATAGACTAGCTAATCAAACAAAACACTGCAACTTCACTATCATTAAATAATATGGCACATCCTCATTCACTATGATCAACTAGCAGAGGTAAAACCAAAATGTGAAAGAGAGATAAGTGAAACATGTTAGTCTCCAAATAAATCATTTCATTTTGGAGGTACTGTGGTTTCTGTTCACAGAATAGATACATGGGGACAAATAGAAGTATGCACATAAGCAAGGAAACCTCTTTGGAAACAATGATTATTATTCTTGCACCTTCTTTTGGTGTCACTAGTTGCATCATCATAAAAACAGTGATAGCCTAGTATTTTGAGTTCGGACACATAAAAATCAAGAAGTGGACTTAAAGAAATTATAAAATATAAATCAAGTACAAAAAATATTTTTGGTTTTAATTTATCCCTAATAAAACTGCCTCAAATTAAAGGGTTACTCCACCCTAAAATTAACATTTTGTCATTAATCACTTACCCCCATGTCATTCCAAACCAGTAAAAGCTTAGTTTGCCTTCTGAACACAATTTATGATATTTTGGATGAAAACCGGGAGACTTGTGACTGTCCCATTGAGTCCAAACAATTACCACTGTCAAGGTGCAGAAAAGTCTCACATTATGTACGCAGTTCTGCGTTAGAAACAATGGAAAGATACGTCTTGTATGCATATTTATGCTTTGATTCGTACAAACAGCATATCTTTCCATTGCATCTAACACAGAACTGCGTACGTAATGTGCGTACACCAGATTCTCTCTAAAATGTCACTACAGTTATGGTTGAACCACTGATGGAGCATTCAGATGATGTCTTTCATACTTCACTGTACCTTGACAGTGGTAATTGTTTGGCAGTCAATGGGACAGTCAAAAGTGTCCTGGTTTTCATCCAAAATATCTTAAATTATGTTCCAAAGATGAACAAAGCTTTTACATGTTTGGAACGACACAGGGGTAATTGATTGACTAAATTGAATGACTAAATTTTCCTTTTGGGGTGGAGTAACCCTTTACATCATGTCCTAACTACACGCGACGTGACAAGACTCCAGCGACAAGCAACTTGCGTGTCCACACTACACGCGACGCAACACCGCGATGAGACAGAATAAATCAAATATCACAGCCAATCAGAAGCGTGTGTGGGCTGGCTCTCTCTGACAGCGCACTGCTCTCGCAACGAAATGGATACAATTATGATCTAATTTATAAATATTAAACCTTTTTAACATCTTTAAATGTACATAATGAGTGACTGATAATATCTCTGTTATGGAATACACTCATTGGTTCGCAGTGAGTTCACAGTTTTAATGGTCATCTTTGCTTTTGTTTATTTTCAAATGGTAAACTGTCTGTTGTTGCTTTCAGTATGGCTATAAGGTCATGTAATATGATATTTAAACTCATATTGGACATGTTAAACTTTGAATAAAGGACATAATCACATGAGATTATCCACTGTCATATAGTTTCTATGGTTCCAGCCGCGACATCACAGAAATAGAAAGTTTTTTAATTTACAAATTAGAAATTAGGGTAGTTAGGACAGAACTGATTAACATGGAAAAGATACCTTGTATTGCGTGTTGTGGCATTGCATCGCGTGTAGTTAGGACACATTGTTGAAAATATTAAGGTCCATTCACACCAAACTCAATAACTATAAAAATAACGATGAAGATACAATTATAAAAATTGCTCTGAATATTAAAGAATACCAGAGTCCACACCACAGCTATAACACAGCCAGAGAGAAATAGTATCTTTGGAATCACTTTCAGAGCAATTTATTTTGGCTGATGAATGATAAAAACATTGACAGCCAATCAGAATCAATCCTGCTATAACAAGCTCAAAAATTTTAAGCAGCAGACGGGTGTGTGTGCACAGATGTTATTGTTTGCTGGTGTAGACGCTAATATCATTATCTTTATAGTTATTTTTTTAAGTTATCGTTCTTGGTGTAAATCTGGGCTTAACAATGAAGAAAACATTTTAAATGTAAACAATACTGGGAGTTTTCAGGCAATAATCAGTCTTGACACGATATTAGCTTCTGAAGTAGCTGCAAAGTTGTATCAGTTGACTGAGCATGGGGACAATATGGTCATATTTTGCATTAAATTTGCATCCAAGCAAAACCTAAAAGGCTAGAACATACATTATGTACATGCAGTTTTATGTATAAAAACATCATTCTTTCTGCAAGCTTATAGATATTGCTCATTCTTGAAGCAAAAACCTTATTATTTATTTTTTGTCAGTATGGTGATTACACTGACTTGTGGATTGCCATCTTAACTGAGATTTCTATCTGTGATAACTGTGTTTTGTCCTACCTGTGACATGACTCGACCTGGCTCTTCTTTTCAATAAACATTGTATTAAAAACTTTTAATTGCCTACCTAAAAATATAACATAGTTATAAACAGAACTTTTTTTTATATTACAGAAAGCTTTTGTGAAAACTACAATGTATGACTGTATGCATCTTTAAAATTGCTTTTCAAAAGAATTAAAATAATCAGTACTTACTTTACTAACAAAATGCGGCAAACAGACTATGCAAGCAAATAAACATAATGCACTTAATTACCTATCAGGCCTGTAATAAATGCACTCTTGTTCTGATCGATTAGAACTAGGCTCTTATATAACAATGTCTTCTTATGTCAAGTGCAAGCATGTCATGTTAATTTGATTAAAATGATGTTCCATTAAATATTTCTGTGTAATTAGTAACAATAATGAAAACAACTACTACCTTAGTAACTGTTTTCGAAAACAGTTTGATATTGTGACCGTGCTGCATTGCGAATATAGTCACTCTGCTGCATGACTATATTCACAATATGGCACCTTATTTTTACAATATGAGCTGGCAACAACCAATTATTTTACTCTTCGTGCTGTGTAATTACACTCGCTACCCTTCCAGAATGGGGGGGAACTCATCACTACACTTTACCTCAAATATGTGCTAGAAGTTGATTAATTTGCTAAAAGCTGGGACCCATTTGATGAACATAATTCTTTCTTTTTAATAATACCATTCACATCACGTACATACTGGCAAATAGTAAGTGTTAAAAATAATCTGGTCATATGATATCAATATGTCAGCACCCACGAGCGGAAAACAACTTTCATTTGGTTACTTATAACTCAAGTCTTCATTCCATGTAAGCATTATTTAAATATTTCCTTACTGCAGGCATATCAAGGTGGGTGCAACACTACACGTACACGCATGTACACATGGAAGAAATGGAAACGCAAATAAATACATAGAAGTTTTAGACAAAATATTCTGACATTTGCATTATAACATTATTATTACTTATATAAATATTATTACAAAAACAAAATAAATTATTTTTTAAAAGAAGCGCTAAAATGACATGGCTGGTATGCAACAGTTAGCGTAAATGCTGCATAGGATTCTATAATATGTTATAATATATCATAAATTGTTTCCTATGATGGTAAAGATGTAAGACGCCCAATTTATAATTAAGTGCTGCATACCGCCAAGTATTTGTTATGCATTAAAGAAAAATACAATTAATAGAAATATGCGTTGACAATGTCATGAAATGACCCTAGCCACATGATTTTGCAAATGTTACAAGTCTACTCTTTTACACACCTAGATGAAACGGCAAACGCACTTGTAACGCGCTTGTGCGCATGAACACCGAAAAGGCTCATGGACGAAGTCGTTTAGCATAACAACATGACTAGACTGCCTATTTTACCTAACTCACAGGTGCGAAAACGTGGCAACCACCGACGTGCATAAATGTTATTTGTCCATTCAAAGTCAAGAAATTGAGTTTCAGTCACCTTTTGCGTAACGGGCGTCGAGTTATATTCGTCGATGGCGCATGTCTCTAATAGGCCCGAGAACTAAAAGTTGGCGCGGATGGCGCGTGCACGTCGAAACATCTCGAATGGCGGGCGAATCTGATGCGAGCGCGCTGAGAGATGATCTGCTCTGGCCACGGAATAACAACTAAAAAAACCTTTGTTCAGCCAAGTTTGCCGATTTCTTTAACAGATACAGGTTTATCCGGATCAGACTGTTACCTTTTGTCAATATGAAATGCATATTATGCATACTCTCTCTCCTGTCTTCGTTAATGCTGTTTTGCTCTCTCCCTCCCTTCTCACATTATTACAGCGTGCGTCTCACCCTCTGAGGTTTGCGTGCGTGCGGTGACGTCAGGACGTCACTCAAAACATTCCACGCGCAGGCGCTGCCTCTGACTGATGAGGCTTGTTGGTTGTACTGCGCATGCGTTTACTTAACGCCTTTGTTTACGTCATCATGGCTGCCTCGATTCGCACTGCGTCGGATTTATTCGAATGGCGATTATCGCAGAGAAAAAAAGGGGCGTCCCGTAAAACGCTATTCTTGCAAAGATTTGTCATCCTAGATGCATCTTGTGGATCATAAACTTGGATTTTGAGACAAAGGGGTTTTGGTCATGATGTTGCCAAAGCCCTTTTTCAATGAACTGGCGCCATTATTCCGTGCATTTCTCCATTAAACATGCTCTCTATTCGTTTGTTTGGCGTTACTTGTGTTCGTTGTCGAAGGACAGGCAGTGATATAAAGTTCGAAGGGGTTCAACACAATGTAAAGACCAATGAAACTAGTCAAGCTAAATGTCGTATGACTGATATAGGCTGTTAATGGACATTGTGTTTTAGGATTTTGCTGAAGGATAGAGCATTCTTGCAGTATTGGGTAGCACCACCTCAGCGAAGAAGAAAAACACTTGTTTGTGGAATCCCAGAGTTTAGAAGTAACATGTAAATGCACCTGATAACTAGATTAACTGAAATTTCATACAATAGGTTCATGCTTGATATTATTTTATAACTCTATTATCAATTTTGTATACACCTCTAGGCTGTTTTGACTTTTTGAGAGCAATTTCACACGCACAAACCTCAATTGTATTTGGTTTTCTGAAACCCCAACAAGCTTTTTGAGTCTATACTGAATGTTTTATTTACAGCTTATGAAACAAACTGGAAAACAATTCTACAAGTTCACAGATGTAAGCACCACCCAAGATGATCTCAGGCATTGCTATTTGTGCAACATTCTTGCTATTTGTAATTGATATTTTTTAATCTCTGAAACAACGACAAAAGCCCATTTTGCTTGCATTAAAAAGGTATCGTTCACTGTCTGGACTGTATTGAAAACTAGTTTCTATGGTTGAAATCTATAGCTGTAATTATAATAAACCCATTTAAGTCTGTTTCCAAGTTTCATGATATCTTTGTGATATTTCATGCTAACATTTTTGCCCATTTAATTCTGAGATGAGCAGGCAGCCCTGTTTTACAAGAGTTAATAACACTGATTTATTCACAACACATGACACATATGGACGTTTGTTACATGACCTAATACTCGAAAATGGAGCTGTGCAGTGTATAGTAATGAACTAAAACACAAAATCTACTGATTTTAGAAACGCCCACTGAAGAGATCGTACACAACTCATTAACAGGTTCAAAAACACAATTAGCAAACCAAGCTTTCATTCTATGCTGCAATTTTTGCTGTTTTGAGTAATCATAACATACAGCATAAGAAATAATTTGCACATAATAAAACCTGTTGTCCCTTGATATCCCATCCTCAGAACGCTTTAAAGAATATTTACTGTTCAGGCTAACAGAATGATCTGGTTTAAAAGCAACAACCATAGAAAAGACCTCAGCCCTACCAAACAAAAAAAGTGTTGATGGTAAAATGCTAAAGGCTAAAGATGGTAAAACGTACACAACCATTTTTGTTTGTTTTTACAAGCTCTTATTTTCTATAGCATTATTATCTGAAGTAAAACTGATGTTAAATCTTTCGCGTTTTCCTCCAGCAAAAACACTTCCATTGAAATAATTCAGTAAGCTTACACAGCTTAACTTGTATTTAGCCCAGAACATTCCTTTAAGTACAAATACAACAATGACAGTCTGAGCTTATGTCATAGTTTGCATGATAAATCCAAAAGAATTTCTTTATGCCACGTAACAAATGTGCAGAAATGTTTGAAAACAAAGGCACCACATATGCGAGTCCCAGGATGTGATTGACACTTACAAAAACACACAAAAAATGTCGGCACTGTACCTGCAAAGACACATTTGCACAAAGATGTACATTTTACACTTTAAAAATCACATTTGTTGAAACACTGGCTTTGCTAAAGTCATAATTAGTAATTACCATTGAAATAAAAGTGTCAAATCATTTTCCTAAAAGGTATTAGCAGCTGATTGTATGTCCACGTCATGCCTCTAGAGTTAGCATGGAGAACAGTTCTTTGTGTTAAGCATTATTCCTGGAATTTCACCAGAAGGAATGTTTTTACAGGCTCACTGTTCTTTTACAAGAGTCTTTAACAGTTGTGCAATCATTACCTACTGGATTATGTAAGCATAGAGAAAAATCACACATTAATGATAATATCCTCTTCCTCATCCTTGACATCCTCAGACAGGCCGTCGTCAGAGTGCCTGCTTTCTTCATCAATGACACTACTATGTGGGCCGATGATGTACCGGTAGTCTCCACCAATAGCAAGAGCAGCTCCTGATGACACCATTAACCAGTCCTTTTCATCTTCCTCAATACCTACACACTGCCACGGTACCCCCCATGAGGGCTCTTCACTACTACGGGTCCTGGCATCTGGCACCGGCCCAGAGGCCTGTTCTTCATCCTCTTCCTCCAGGTTCACATACAGCAGCGGTTCTTTTACAGGAGCTGGATTCAGCTTTGCCCACAAGAGCTCCAACTGGTCAATGAGGTGTTGGAAACTAGGACGACACTTTGGGACAGGAGACCAACAGCTGTGCATGATTTCATAACTGGAAGTGAGAAAAGATGGTATAGTTTTATATTATATTTTATATACACTGGTATAAAATTGTTAGTAAATTTATCAAACAATTTCAAAGCAAGTAAAACATTAGATTGAACAATTTTAAAGCAGAAAAACTTGTAAAATATTTTTTTTAAAAATCAACTCCAAAAATCAGTTTTATTCACTAGCAGAATAAATATCTAATATTAGTATGGTTTAAAAAAGTTTTGTGACTTTTAGTATTAAATACACTACCATTCAGTCTGGTGTCAATAATTTTTTTTTTTAAAGAAAGGAATACTTTTATTTGGCAAGGATGCATTAAAATGATCAAAAGTGATAAGAAGACCTTTAACATTTAAAAAATATATATTTATAACAAATGCTGCTCTTTTGAACTTTCAGTTCATCAAAGAACCCTGAAAAAGTATGAAAATTTGTTTCAACATAAGAAATAATAACATTTTTCTTAAGCAGCATATCACCATATTAGAATGATTTCTGAAGGATCATGTGACACTGAAGACTAGAGTAATGATGCTGAAAATTCAGCTTTGCATCACAGAAATGAATGACATATAAACTAAAAGAGAAAAGTTATTTTGAACTGCAATAATATTTCACAATATTACTCTTTTTGTTGTATTTCTGTTTTAAACAGATGTCATCTTTGATCAAATAAATGCAAAAAGGAATGCATTTTAGAGACTTACTTCATTTTCTAAAAAAAAACATGATATATGAATTAATAAGACTTACATGTCAGCAGGACAGTCAGGAGGCTGTTTAAGTCGTTCTCCTTTGATAAGATACTCATAGATTTCGGAGTTCTCCACCCCTGGATAAGGTGTTTGGCCTCTAGTCATGATCTCCCACATGGTTACACCAAATGCCCACTTAAAAAAAATAAATACACAAATAAACATTAGAACCAGGTGCAATAAAAGCATTATCAGATGAACAAGGACTACATACACTAGTAAAGACAATTAAGAAATCATAAGCATTTTTGTTTTAAGAAACTTTCATTTTAATATATTACATGGCTTTCTGGGACACTAGATTTCGTTTAACCATTCTGTGGTCAAATATATTTAAATTATGCCCGCTAAATTGTATAACTGACCGTGGTGAGAACAGCAAAGATACAGTAGTAATTCCTTTTTAAGAAGAAGGTCTAAAAGTATGAAATACTAACAATATTACAGAAATAACATATGCAGACAATCAGTGTTCATTACCACATCGCTCTGTGTTGTGTAGACATTATCTGCCAGGCTTTCCAAAGCAATCCACTTTACAGGCAACTTAGAGACAGATCCTTGTCTGTAGTAGTCACCACTGTAGATTTTCTTTGAGAGACCAAAATCTGCTACACATACACTCATGTTTTCATTCAACCTAACAGTGAGGATGCAGATAACGAGAATATGGTTTGTTTGTGGTTAATACGCAATATAAAAATATCTGAAATATCCAAAATGATTTAAAAATGTGCTGCTGTTACATACACATGCAATAACTCACATGCAGTTGCGAGCAGCCAAATCCCGATGGATGATGTTTTTGCTGCTTAGATACGCCATCCCTCGAGCAATATCAAGCATAAACTGAATAAGAATTTGCTGAGACAGAGTCTACAAAAACAAGAGACAACTTCAGACATCTATATGTACAGTAGCTGTGTGTTTGAGGAAGTGATAGGTGACAAACATACAAAAGGTTCATCTCCTAGGCGTGACATGAGAAGAAATGTGTGGAGATCTCCATGTTTCATGAAGGGCAGGATCACCATAGGAACAGGTAGCCGCTGATGGGCTCTCCTGTGTAGGCTCACACCTGTGGGAATGAAATCACAATTATATTTGTTCTAAACGCAATAAAGCAAACAGAATGTAGCCCTCAAGTCCAGCGAAAAAAGGAAGTGTGCCCACTAACCAATGAGCTGAATGACATTGGGATGATGGAAGTCTTTCATGTAGGCAGCCTCTTTCAGACATTGCTCAATGTCACTGGATGAGTTAATGTCAGCTGTAAGAGCACGGAGAGAGATGCATCAATGCACCGAAATGATGAAAACACCAATATCATGGGCCACAGACATCCACCTGCTAATTAACCAATAATTTTAGATGTACACTTACTTTTTAGGACTTTCACAGCAACCTTCTGCCCAGAGTTACTTTCCGATTTGAGAAACGCTTCTCTCACAGAGCCAAATTCACCTAGAACACAAAACCCAGATGCTATTACTATTCTTCCTAATGTGTTATTTTGACCACAATGAATGAATATTTTTATTTTATTTGTCCCCTCTGTATGCATATAAATGTCTTATGCTCACCAAGGATTAACTTATTTGATCAAAAATACAGTAAAAACAGTTATATTCAGAAATAATTTTAATGTACAGTATTTTTCTATTCATATATTTACATATCTATTGATATATTTTAAAGTGTATATCATTCCTGTGATGCAGAGCTGAACTTTCAGCATCATTACGCCACTCTTCAGTGTCACGTGATCCTTCAGAAATCATTCAGAAATATGCTGATTTGCTGCTCAAGAATTATTTGAGCAGCAAGTGTTTTACTATCAATGTCGAAAACTAATGTGCTGCTTAATACTTCTGTGAAAACTGTGATACACTAGCATTCAAAAGTTTAGGGTCAGTAAGTTAGCAAGTTTGTATTAAATTGATCAAAAGTGACAGTAAAGAGGATATTTCAATCTTTTTCAAAATCTATTCTGTTCTTTTCAACTTTCTATTCATCAAACAATATCGAAATATTAAGCAACAAAAATGGTTTTCAATATTGAACCTTCATTAATAATCAAATGAACATCCAAGTTATAATATACCTTTTCCAAGCATGCGTCCCAGTGTTAATAGCCTTTCAGAGATGAGAACATCCTGTAACTTGGACTTCAAATCACTGTTGATTCCTAGACTGTCCACTAGAGGGGAACAGAGTTGAAATTCATAATTTCCTGTAAAACTTGTACAGTAGGATGTCAATGAAGGGGCAGTCATGCGTGCCAGTAACGTGTTCACTTACAAGTAGATTCTGGGGATTCAGGGAACTGCCTGTTGAAGGACCTGGCAGCTGTAAAGGAAACTGGCACATCTGTCCCTGAAGCTGCAAATGCAGACCTGCATATAATGCAAAACATTAAAAATAACCCATATTTCACAGTTTTAAATAACAATTTAGAAATGCATTTTAACCAAACTGCCTAAAAAGGTAAAACACAAGCACATGATGATTGGAATGGGTTTAAAATAGGTTTAAAATTCTTGGACTGAAACTTTGATAGATTTTATATCCAATTTTTAATCATTCTAATCACAGTTGATCCAAATTGTACAAGAACAGATCACATTCTACCAGATTTCAGTACTATGTCAGACAAAATAGGTAGTTACTGTATTTTGGGCAGGACATATATTAATGTGTCACATAGTAAAAACATACCCAAACTGGGTCTCTTTGCCTCTGTTGCGTACCAGTACGATCAACAGGAGTCCCACCATGGTGGCCACAAGAAGGCCGAAAAGCAGCCCCACCCACATATGGCCCCTCTGGGTCTGAGCCTGCATGGCTGAAACGAGACAACAACAGCATTAAACACCACTTCTGCTCAAAAGTGCCTGAAGCCTCGCCATTCCTGCATAATGAGCCACACAAAGAAGAAAATCTCTCAGAGTGCTGCATTATGGGAACATGCGGTCACAAATAAGCTGCAGTGACTGCAGAAATCCCAATTTCAAAAGGCAGGAGTGCAGACAATGAGAGTGGACAGACCTGACACGGGCATCACGAGAACAGGCTGACTCCATGGGCCACATCCTGCCATTGTGCACGCTGCAACCTGGAAAGTGGCGTTAAAGAAGCGCCCTGCACCCGAAAGACGGGCAACATTGTCTTTAAAAAGTAAAGGATCCTATAAAGACAAAAATCAAATTGTGCATAACAGTTAAGGGTGGGTAGCTCTTAAATATCATGACAAGGGAAAATCAATGGCCTTTAGATGTCCAAAACTGGTGTTTATATATTTTTTTACCCATTACCAACAACAGGATAAAGGTAATATTTAATAACATTCAGTAATATTCATGTGCCAGCATGTTTTAAGTTATATTTACTAAAATAATGCTTTATACAATACAGACAATAACAGTAATAACAGTTTTAATGTTGAGAAATTGCTTCAATTTCAGCTTTAAAGCAGCTCTAAAGAAGACAATATAGTCATTATTCATTTCAATTTGGATTCAATGTTGATTCAGTTCAGTTTAATAACTGCATCAGTTAGGGCTGGGGCAATAAATTAATGCCCAATTGATTCATGGATTGATTCTGAGATTTTCAGAATGCATTGCGATTGATCTGGAATCGCTTCTGAGCTTAGATTTTAACAACAGATGGTGCTCTATTCTAGCTTTTATCTGAATTCTCAAATGCTCATTAAGAAGAGAAATTGGAAATAAGCAGAGCACAGCTGTTTCTAAAGCATGCAGTGCCATGTGCTATTAAAATTCTGGAAATCTCAGAATCAATCCATGAATCAATTCTGCAACGATTTATCATCCCAGCACAGGTCAATGCTGCAAAGTTAAGAAATTCTGGAATCATTCGATTTATCTATAAAGCAGATCTACAGAAGTAAATAGTGCCATTTTTTAGCTCAAGCCAGTTCAATACTTATTTAATTCAGTGTCATTGCTGCAGAGTTCATCAGTTACGAAATTAATCATTGAGATATTGAATCAATTCAATAATAGAGTCAGTGTAGCAAAATTTCCTTTACAATGATGTACCTGACTCTCTCCTCCCTGGTTCCACTGCACTTTATATGCCAGTAACTTTCCACATAGCTCCTCCTGATCCAGTGCTGCCCAGGACAGAGTGAGCTGCTGCTCACTGAGTTCAAAGGTAAAGTTCTTTGGAGCTGCTGATGGTGCTGTTTAAGAAAGATATGAAAACAGTAAAAAAAGAAAGAGTGCAGAGGGTCAATTTCCACTCTACAAACAAAAGTATGAGTCAAACACCTCTGCATAACAATAAATAAGTCACAGTCTGGCCCAGATTGTATTTGTTCACATTTTCTGCAATGAAATGTCCAATTAAACAGTTGCAACGACTGTTTTGGCCAGTAGGTGGCACCATATTGGACGCTGAATATGGCAGAACTGCATTGATATGGATTGGGGACACACACAATGGCGCATTGTACCACTCAGCCTGGAATCTACTGGACTGCAGCCAGTGCTAGCAGTTTACAAACATGCAAACAGGGTCAACTTCAGAAACCCCTTCTGCTCCTCAAACCCATCCAGCAGCTCCTTCCCTTCCAAACCCCCTCGCCCCAGGCATCTGGCCAGAACCAGATCTCTGGGTCGTTTGTTTACTTCCAACCCACCAAAAACGTTGGTCAAACTGGCTATCGGTTTTATTCCCTATGGAATAAAATGTTAGCGTCAATTAGCCCTCAACGATCCAAGCCTAATAATTTAGTGATGTATGCAGCAAAGAATGTTGTAGCTATAAGCTTGCTTCGAGATGGATCTGAGTTCTACAAACGCAATTTCCTTCCTTCCTTCCTCTCTTCTTCGTACCTCAACACTCTTCATCCAGACCCAAAGTATAAGGATGTCCAGACCAAATTTCACATGAAAAACAAATGTAGGATTAAAATAACTAAATAAAATAATTGACAGTAATTTAGTTATTTAATAATTTTATTAAATGTTTTATTAATTGTATTAATTTAATTAAAAATATTTAATTATCACCTATCAAACAAATCCTAAAAAATATGTCTTAAAATATGTTTTCTCAAGTCTACAATCTGCAGCATTAGACATTATGATTTTCAATTCTAACCCCTTCTGACCAATAAGTTTGAGTTTCAAATATATACATTTCAGAGGGCCTTCAAATAGCTCATTTATGGTCTGCATATGATGATGGGGTATTTTAAAATCAAGAAAATTACATCATCAAAACAACTTTTATAGACACTGCACTCATTAGTAGCAGTCTATAGTCAATTAAAATATTTTTTTATTTAAAATATTTAATTGGCTATAAACTAAAATAAAAATAAAATAAAAAAACATTTTGACTAGAGAAGGTCTGATTAATTCTGTCCATGGGAACCTTACCATTCTCTAAACTCAAACACTAGAGCACTGAACTGGCTATGCCAAGGTCATGGGTTTGATTCTCAGGCAATGCAAGAGCTGATAAAATGCTTACTTTGAATACAATACAAGCTGTTTTGGATAAAAGTGTCTGTCAAATTCATGATAGTAAGTTTAAATTTCAATAGCAGTGCTATTTTGAGCTAAAGCCATTAATGGTAATTTGACTCAGAACACGTTAGAAAGAAACAATGCGTGCATAATGACAATACCTTATCTAATGTTTCACATACCTGCCTCTGGAGTGTGAAAGTCCACCCAGGTAGAGAAGGGGGAAGAGCCCACTTCGTTAACACACCGGATTCTCACACTGTAATTTGAATAACTGCTGAGTCCCTCAAACACATGCTGGAAGGGAGGAACTACCACATCCACATCAGTAAGTTTTACCTTCTTTCCAGGTCCCTTTGACACCTACAAATGGATCACAGTCAGATATTTCTCACCCCATGATGGCATATAATCCAAATATGAGCACGGTAAAACTGGTAAAAAAAAATTAAATAATTAAAAATAAAAAATAATTTAATGTAAAAATATAGATTTAAAAATAAAGTAAAAAGAAATAAATTAAAAAAAATTATTTAATTAGATATGGAAGCTTATTTTGGAATTAATAAGGCTGTGGAATAAAAGTGACTTTTTTCTTTTTGTTTATATTTCACAATTTAACTTTCTGTCACAAATGCAAGTTTATATCTTGTAAACCGCAAGTTCTAAGCTCATAATTGTGAATTACATCTCGTAATTTGTGAGTTATACGTTTGCACTTACCAGTTTTTTTTCTCTAAATTCAAAATTTACATTTTACTGTTTTTGTTTATGTCACAGAATAAAATAATAAAAAAAGTTATTGCAACTTACAACTGTGAGGAAAAAGTCAGAATTGTGAGATTTAATCTACATAGTTCTCACAGTTCAGACTTCTCTTATGGTAAGTTATGAACAATATTTTGACTTGAATTTTTAAAAAGTCAGAATTGTGAGACAAATTGCAATTACCTTTTTAGATTTGTATTTCATGACAGGAATAAGCTTATATAAAGAGACCTTACTTTTTTGGGTTTTTTTAACATGAAAATATTTTCTCAAGAGAGAAGTGGGACTGCTTTGTTTTTACAGATGTCTCACTCTTCTTCAGATGTAATGAAGGTCTATTTTATGGGTCACTAGCACAATCTAAGCTAAAAACAAAAAGCGAACCATGTTATCTGATAACCTAACACTATATTGTTAAAAGAAGGATTCCATACAATGCAAGTCAATGGGGCTGCATGCTTTAAAAGGACAAAAGCACCTTAGAAGTAGTTCACCCAACCTGATAGAACTGTAAAGCATTCTCCCTAACATCTGCGATGTGTTACAGAGGAGGACAGTCATATGGGTTTGGAATAACAAGAGGTTAAATAAATTTATATATAGATTTTCATTTTGGGGTCTACTAAGACTGTACGGCAATAGGACAAGCTTGGGGACATAAACATAAAAAGACATGCAACAATGTTAAAAACTATGTATTAACTCTACCTGTATAGTGCAGGTGGAAATCTGTGAGTGCCCAGTGAAACCTGGACTCCATGTTAAGGTTATATTAAAATCAGACACATGATGTACCTTGATATCCTGGGGGGAATCAGGGCGAACTGCACATAAGAATCACATGTAAAGAAAAACAACAAGTATTAATCTCCGCTGGGAGCTTTTTGTGCCTTCAGACATTTGTGGTTGACTGAGTAATACAGTTGTTAAAATATATGATGAACTACTGCCAAAACAAAAACCAACAAGTGATTTTGCATTATGTATGCAGTTACATTGAATTACAGCAATAAAAGTTAGGAGAGTTTTAACTGAAAAACACAATGGTATATCTCACCTTTAATGTGTACTGTGCCTGTGCGTGACACAGAGATGCCTCGAGCGTTTTTAGCCTCACAGTAAAACTTTATACTGTCATTCACACCTGGTTGAGCAAATGAGAAACATATTGCTGTGGTCAGAGCTTCATGGAGTACTGATCTCTCGAAATAAGCTTGCAAAAAAGCATATTAAATGGGTGACATTTCACTCCAATATCAAAAGAATGAAATAAGGAAAATATGTGTCTTGCATAAAAAAAATGACATTATAATCTAACATTATTTTCATGATATCTTTAATATATTTACTAATACTAATATATACTATATATATATATATATATCAAGAACTGGTTGAACATGAATCAAAAGTGAATCAGACAACAGGAGTTTCTCAATAACTCAAAGATTACAAAGAATCTGATCTCATGTCTCAGCCCTCTTGTAAACAAGGAACAAGGTCATGGCAGCTGTGACATTGTTTTAAATCATAACAGAGTCATCTGTCCTCAGTAAACTGCTTGGAAAAAACAACAGCTCAGCTCAACACTGAGTGAGTCAAAAACCCATTTATGCCAAAGGTGCAAGTGGCTGATAATATGAACGCATTACATATTGTCTTACACATACCTAATGACTCAATGATTTCTCAGCATTACGCTATTGAAATGTAAAGTTTACTTTACTGGGCCTCACCACACTGACAGTATTGATCACTATAATGCATTCCCTCACAGAACAAAAGATCCAGTTACAAAATGTGAAGGCAGGGAGGTAAACTGGCCTTGACATTATCCACCAGCAGAAGTCTTTTTTACTACAACATGATGACTTGTAACCGTCTGTAATGAAACAGTAGATAAGGTATTGAATACCAAAAACATTCATAAAGTCACCCTGTTGCTAAAAATCTCTCACAACCCTATGTAATATTACACTACAAGTAAGCTCAAAGTTGCACGACCGGAAACACAAACTCAAAGTCACTCCACCTACTGAAAGCAACCAGTGACAAAGTTCTACAATTTATCTGCCCAATACATCATCCGATAGAAGATTTGAAAGAGGATTTCTGAATCTCGGATGTTTCACATGATGTTTCATAATGAGATTAATTACAGAATCACTGAGAGTTATGTTATGCACAAACAAACTTCCACTGAATAATGAAATATAGGAGTGTTTTCAGGGCAGTATTGGGGAGTAACTAACTAATCATAGAGGCATTAATAACTTAACCATATTTAAAGTAGCAAGAACGTGAACTGTCACTTTAAAACTGTTCAACTTCTGTTCAAATGAATGAGGGAAGATGGCGATGCTCAACATGGTTACTGTTTTGTTTTTTTGTCTTTTTACTTTGAAGTACCAATGATTAACATATGGGATTGGCTTTAATATAACATTTATGTGCTTTAGATTAGACCAATATAAAAAAATATAGTTTTTGCCTGATTTCAGCAAATGATTTGAACATACAGTATGTTGACATTCATGACTTGAAATGTAAGCTTGCTAAAAAGTTTCAAAGATCAGGGCATGACTGGACAGGCTGTCTGTTGGCTGTTGAATGGATTGAGTGAACTTGCTTCAAAAGGATTTTGAGGCCCTGTACCCAGTCTTGGGCACTTGAGAAGTAATGAACAGAACTGTCCCAGATCATTAATACAGCATTATAGCAGTATCTGTAAAGTACAAAGTATTAAAAACCAAAATGTTTAAATTAAGTTCTGCAAAACATTACTTGCATTACTACAACACATCAGGTAATCGTTCTATACACACTTGCAGTCTTCACATACACCTGAAAATTTGTGGCAAATACTGGAGATATGTCATGTAAGAAGACAAATGGTCAAGTACAAATGCAGCTAATGTGTGTATTAGGACAGACCCTTGGTGTTTCTCACCTTTAACAAAGAGAACTGAGGGGGAGGGTGTGAAATCCCCCTTCTGTTCACCTCCCAGCCACCACAGCACCTCCACAGGTTCTGGAGGACCTGATGCAGTACACGTCAGGTTGAAGGGCTCCCCTACAAATGCAGCCACATCCTTGGGTTCCACCACAAAATGAGGCACACCTAAAATAGGAGCAGGAGGTGGAAATATATGTAGTGTTTTCTCCAAAGCAACAAGATATAATTTCGAAATAATTCGCAAGCAGCAACTGATATACCTTCAACTGTAATCCAAGCAGGCTCTGAGGAAATGATCCTGCCGTGATCTTCAACCTCACACCAGTACTTCCCGGCATCTTGTTGCTGCACCGATTTAACACTAAAAAGAAAGGAACATTCTTTAAAGGGTGAAACAAACCACAAATGAAATTTGCATCATTTACACACCATCAATGTTGATGTAAATCAAAATGACATTTACTGACCAAATGTGCCATATGCACAAATGCATACATTTATATAAAACATTTACATTTACACTGTTACTGAACTAAATCAAATCAACATTGACCTAAACTGATGTGGATAATGACTCTATTGTCTTTTTAGAGCTGCTTTACCACTAAAATTGTACTTGTTTCACAAAGTACTCTGCAACATTAACACTGCTATTTTCAGTTTATTGTTATCTGGATTTTTATAAAGTGCTATATAAATAAATGTGACTTGGCTTAACATAGATTTAGAAAAGTAGCAAATGCCACAACTTTGTCTAATAATGATGGAATGGAATGGATTAAAGCCACATCCGTCTCAAAGTTTTACAACTAGACAAGAGCCAATCAGTCTAAGAGTGCTGAGATTTATGTGGACAAAGGTCAGTTGCACAAACAACTGCATGACTTGCATTCACATAAAAGAAATGCATGACGTATACATTTGTTTACAGCTATGACACCCACCACAGGAAATTAGACATCTATAGATTATGCTGGCAGCGTGGCGTTCAGCAAGGAAACGTGACTCCTGTAAGCCAGTTTCTCTCTTCACTGGTTGTTATCCTCTTTAGCCTAATCTTACAGCAGGCAAAACTTTCAAAAACAAATTTCCACCCAAATTCTGTTTAGTCTAAGACTGGACTTAATCAGCATTTAGAAAATGGGCAACTGGACTACGTCATGACACGTGCAGGAGATTATCAGACCTGCCAGCCTTTAGCAAAGCAAGCTCAGGTTACTAATGTCCATCTGCATTACTCCGTCTTCTGCCTACACTCCAATCAGAAGGGACTACATTTAGCTGCCTGCTAAGATGTTCGATGGAAAGTTCAAACCGATCTCCTAGGTTACTATAGCAAGACACATACTGTTTGTAAACATTGGTAAGGATTGGTAAGATGTTTTTGAAAGACGTGTTTATTTTTAACACAGCAATATTGTGAAATATTACATTTTAAAATAGTTTTCTTTTTAAATATATTTTAGAATGTCATTTATTTTTGTGATCCAAAGCTAAATCTTCAGCATCATTTCGAGTCTTCAGTGTCAAGTGATCCCTCAGAAATTATTCTAATATGCAGATTTGCTGCTCAAGAAACATTTCATACTATCAATGGTGAAAATAATCTTGTATAACTTTGAAGGGCAGTTACTTGCTACAGTAACAAACCTGTTAAGACTTCAAAAGTCCTTGATAAAATGCATTCATCTTTCTTGGTGCCTTTTACTATACAGACAGCAATGAACATGTTCACATGATTTTGGAGTTACTGTGATATCTAACGAAGAAGCACAAACAACTGTTCTGGTGTTGTCTGCGCCCACACTGTGATAAAACCAAAAAATTATACTGATACAGAGTCGCAATCTCAAGGCCACAGTCTCATGACAACAACTCCCTTTTAGGCAAAAAGTGTAAAAGACAAAGTTGTTTTTTTTTGCTTACTGGCCCAAACTAAAATAGCCCACCTACCGTACAAATCTCTATGATATTCAGGTGTCTATGTACGGTATCTCCTTCAATATCCATCTATCGGATTTTTAATCTGTTTATTGTCTGCCTTGTCTAAATGGACCGAAAACCCTATTACTTCTGTCAATAAGACACATGTTGTTTGTGTTCAAATTCCTTACACTGGTTTGAGAAACAGTACTAACAATGAGGCTTGTATTATAAAATAGCTAGTGAGATTTGACAAATTATATGACAATACAGTACATACTAATCAGTTTTAACATTCCCTTTATATAGTCTGATGTCTCGGTTCTTGCCTAAAAACAATGTCAATAAGTTACATTTCATTTCTAGCCACTGAAAAAACATCTCTGCTGGATAACATTCAGGATCTCCAGTTCCAGGTTCATATTTTACTACCTGTGAAAGGTCTCCCAGTGATGTGCATCCAGTGTGATGTACATCTGATCAGTGCTGTAGATCTTCTCTCCGTCCTTCATCCAGATGATCTCTGGTTCAATCAAATCCTCAAAGGCACAGCCCAGACGGGCCATGTTACCCTGAGTCACCGTTTGGTTGGAAGGGTTTTTGGTGAACCGTAATCCTGAAGGACACACAGTGTGACATGTTTCTAAAGCAAACTTATGACCGAAGTGAAATCAGGACATATGGACATACTTGATAAGATGATCAATTCGTGAGACAGCTGTAGCAAAGATCCAAATGCTTATGCATAAATGCCTAATAACTGATTTTTGGTAAACAAATCTAATGCATATGATTTTAATAACATAATTAAACTCTCTATCTATTATATTATATAGGCCGGAATAGGCCGGAATTTTATCTGGAAGCAATAGTTTCAAGGTAAAAACATCTTAATGGTGGATTTGTTCATTATAAACACACAGCTTTTTCGTTTCACAAAATGTTAACTGATGGACTGTGGATTATTGTGACGTTTTTGTCAGCTGTTTGGTACGGTGACCGGGAGGAGACGTCTTCGGTTCACTTAGTTTTGTCATGGCCACGACATATTAACTTGTGGGAACGTGATATTATGTCGTGGCCACCACGACATATTAACTCGTGAGAATGTGATATTATGTCGTGGCCACCACATATTAACTTGTGGGAACGTGATATTATGTCGTGGCCTCGAGATGCTATGGTGAGGGAACAACATATTTTTCTTGTGGCCACGAGTTTATTGCGTAAAAAAACCTGCGTGACCATAGCAACCCGGGATTATCAGAGATGGATTCATTATTATTTTATTTTGAATGAAGAAATAATTATATGAATAATTATTTAAATTATTGTACTATAAAAATAATTTCATAATTTATTTTATTTTTTTATGTTTTGTTAAAAGCGCTATATAAATAAAGATTGATTTATTGTTTCATTATTATATTGCACGCAATGTAAACATCATTTATATTAAGTTGATCATGAATAAATGTTACATAAAGTAAATTAAGTAGGCCTACAAGAAAACATTTTTAACCATCACAGTCTTGTTATTATTAACCTATTATTATATTTTTATATTTGTTTCCCCACGCCTTAATTGCGATCTTTTTACATAACGTTCTGACAATATATATATATATACAGTGAGGTCAATAAGTATTTGATCACCCTGTGATTTTGCAAGTTCTCTTACTTAGAAATCA
>JAUMHE010000069.1:2580629-2595011 GCA_032359235.1 Enteromius mattozi | reverse complement strand
CCAGCTCCTCCCGTGTAGTTCTGGACTGATTCTTCACCATTCTTAGCATCATTGATACCCCACGAGGAGAGATCTTCTGTGGGGCCCCAGCCCGAGGGACATTGACAGTCATCACCATTTTCTGACAATTGCTCCAACAGTTGTTCTCTTTTCATCAAGCTGCTTGGCAATTGCCCCGTAGCCCTTTCCAGCTTTGTGAGGGTCTACATTTTTGTGTCTTTTGACAGCTCTTTGGTTTTGCCCATGTTGCTACTTAGACTTTGGCTGACTGTGGGGGGCACAGGTGTCTTTATGACAGCTAACGTCCTCAAACAGGTGCTACTAATTTAGAATCATGAGCAGAGTGTAGCTGGACTACTTAAAAGCAAAATAACAGGTCTTTGAGGGTCAGAAATCTGGCTGATAAGCAAGTGATCCAATACTTATTTGACACAGTAATTCCCAAATAAATTGTTCATTTTTAGGTGAACTATTTCTGTGGAAAAACATAGTAACTCACAGCACACGCTTTCTTGGTGGGTTTAAATGGCAAGTAAATCACAAAAAAAGTCAGAAAATTGCAGAACAAGACATGCGCAATTTATATTTGATACAAATGTGTATGTAATCGGCTTAAAAAATTGTAAATAAACTTTATATTTCCTTCAAGAGGCTTTTGTGCCCTTTTCTAAGACGTCTATTGTGTTTGGTTCATTTCTGGCATCTCTCACAGCGTGCACGTTCTGACCGAGGACAGCAGACGTCATACATGCTGCAGATGTCTGAAAGATCTCCACTGTGACAACACAACACAGCTGGCCAAAACATCTGCATCAAAGATCACATTCATTTCACAGGAAAGAGGAATGAGGAAACTACACTGACCTGTTCATGATGTAATTCTACAATCAATAAAGTAGCACCTATCTATCTATCTATCTATCACTCAGCTGTAATAGAATCTAAATGGCTGTTTAAACTCTAAAAATGTATTTTGCTAAATGATGCATAACAAAAATGTACTTTTTAATTTAACTAAACAAAGTGGTCTCTTACTGGATACCTGTGTACAATCTAGTGATTAAATATTTAAAAAATAATTAAAAACAAAACAAAATCAGGCTCGAACACACACACACACACACATATATATATATATAAACATAAACGTTAAGGCTCCATTAGTTTTGATTGGTAATGGCATCCTGTCAGTAAAACAAAAACAAGAAATTATTATTTTAAACGAGGGTTATGCCAACTTTCTGCTTTTGTTAATAATAAATGTCCCGTATATTTACACTTAAACTGATATTTATCGTGAATCACAGAATCCACGTCAACACACCATTAGTTGAGGAGTTAAATGAAACTGATTACACGAGAGTTATTATGACTAAACAAACCTACCGTGAATTCCCTCATTGAAGTGTAGTAAAAAGAGCAGGATACAAAGAGACACCCCCATTATAACATCTTCTGTTAAAGAGCTGAGTTATCTCCTTCACCTCAGGAAAGTTTGAACAGCGCTGATTAATGAATTAACTCGGTGTTCGTAAATCCCATTATATTCCTCACTGGAGTTTCAACTTCAAAAGCAACCTCTTGCCTTTATTAAATCGCGTTTCCGTGGTTAAACCGGTTGAAGTAGCATTCTGCTCACTGTTTTGATACATCCTACACGAGCTCGTGAGAGATCATCGTTCAGGTCAAGTAGCTCTGTTGAGAAAAACAGTAGCGATCATATGAAAGCGTTGGAAGGCGCCCCCTGTATGTCACGTGACGCAACTACACCCCACAACAGCATAAACATCAAAATATCATTTACTACAGGGGTCTTCAAACTTTTTGAAGCTAAAAGCATATTAATAATATTCTAATAAAAAAACAGCATTTTTTTTTTAATTAAATAATTTTATACTGGCTTTTATCACATTATTTTGTACATTGTAGAAAACCAACAATAAATAAAAAATAAATTATAAAATAAAACGTTCTCTTTTTTTGTTTTCTTTCATTATTTCTTTTTTTTACAAAATGGTGTAAAAATATGACATATTAAATCATACAAACAGCATGCTTTTGCCAAATTAATTAATTGGCTTTTATTATATTGTTTTATTGTTTTATAAATAAATAAATAAATGGTCCATTATTTTCAATCAAATTTTACAGATAAAAAATAAATAACTAAATAATAAAATAAACTGTTTTATGTCATAAAAATAATAACTTTTTTATTATTTGCATGAAATTTTCTACAATTTAAACGGTTTAAACGAATATACTGATTAACAGGCTCTTGCTTTTACACACTTTTTTGTTCACATTTTGTTTTATTATTTATTAATTCATATTCGTTATATATTATTGTTGTTGTCCATTCTTTATTCTGAGTTTGTCTGCAAACCACCTGCCATTCTCTAGGGGATGAAACTGGACCGAACCCCTTCTAATGCTGTATTTATGAGGGCCACCTCAAGGAGTCCTGGGTCAGTGCTATGGGAGCGGCCTCTAGTGGTCAGACGTCGTTTTCCCGGTGCACCGGAATGAAGCGTGCCTCCGCACACTGTAATAGGAAGTTCCCCTCCAAAACTTTTAGGAAACAATCCTGTCCGACCTGCACCAAGTGAACGCCGACACCATAATCCTAATCATGGTAAGTCCGACAACGGTCCATCTTTCAATGTCCACTCCTATCGATGTCTCGCTACATAAATATTCATGCTTTCACTGAATGACTAATGAAGTGTAAGAAAATAAAAGCAGAGTTTGTGTTTTGACGCCGCGTCAGTCTAGGACGGATTTAGGCAGCAAGTTAAAAGCGCTAGTTGAACTCTTTTGACTAGTTTCGGCTTGTTTTGAAATAGTAACACATTAGACCTGTTTGAAACATTCCAGCTTCAGTCAAGTGTTACTTTGTTACACGTATACTCGTGCGCCGCTGTTTGGATGGATTTAAGGACTGTGTCTCAACACTCAGTGAGCTGCCTACCTAGACAGCAGTTCTGGGCACTTGTTTTTGAATATCTTTAAAAAAAAAAAAGAGTACAGCGTGTGAAGTGGTGCTAATAGTATGGTACGTTGATGTATAACATAAAAATAATTTTGTCTGGATCTATTAAGTCCTTATATATCCTCCTGAGACCAGGGAAAAAGTAGTCAGATTTATTTATTTAGTATTTTGGGTTTTAAAAGTTCTACAATTTTGAATTTTTACACTTTACTTTTACTTTTATATTAATTTCAAAATAAATTTAACATAAAACACAACATATATTCTATGTGTGTGTATATTAAATATTATTAAATTAAATTTTAATTAAAATAAAATATAAATAGTATTTAAATAGTAATTTATAATAGTCATTTACAAACATTTACACTTTTATTATTATTATTATTATTATTATTGTATTACATATTTTGAGTTTTTTAATGAAATTACTCATTGAAATTGGACAAAAAAAAAGACCTCCCTTCTCATTGACCTATATAAACTAATGATTAAAACTAAATAATTATCATGCGTTAATATTTCTTGGGCTGGGTTTCATAAACAGGGCTTAGCTTAAGCCTGAACTAGGCATTAGTTAAATTAAGATATTTCAGCAACTTTTGCAAAAATGTCTTATAGAAGAAATTCAGGCGTGCATCTTGACACAGAACAATCATTTTAAGATAAGTCAGAGCAAGATATTTTCTATTGAGACAGCTCGGACGTGCATTTTAATTTGGGACTAGCTTAAGCCTTGTCTGTGAAACCGGGGGTTGGTGTTTTCAAAGAACACCTTGAAATAAACATGATTCGTATAAAAAAAAAAAATGATACATTTAAAACACAGCCATGGTGCCATACTATGTAGAGGTGGAACTCACTAGGTTTTGAGACACAGCCATTGTCTCCTCATGTGGATCATGTTGCATGCGTGTGCATGGGATGTGCAAGCTGAGATGGAGTATATAGTGTCCAGTCAGAAAACGCCGGCTTACTACACACACTAACACATACATGAATATCAGAAGCATGGCACGGGATGTTCAGTGTGCACTTCAGAGGGCAAAACACAAAATATCAACTTTGGAGAATGAGCTGTCTATAAAGTGAGTATGATGGGATCTCAGTTACAATGATGTACATCACAGGACATAATAACCTGTGAGGTTGCAAAAATGTATAGATTTTAGTTTACTGTTTATAGCAATATAATTAATCTAAAATCTAAATTGCATTTAGCAAGGTGTTTGTAAAATATGAAATGTTATTTGAAAGAAATTGGATGCCACACTTTGTTAATATTAACTGATAGCCATCGTCTTGTCTTCTAGATCTCAGACAAATGTGTAACTTTTATGTTTGTCAGGAAGAGAGTTGAAAGGTGTTTTCTTTTTCCCTATAAAATTCTAAAATGTTTAAGTAGTTGTGAGAAAGTATCGGTTAGTTACAATACAAAACAGTGGTACAGAAATACAGTACTAAAAACCACTTAGACATTGAAGTCACAGTTCAAATTGGCTGAAAATGACATTTTTCTAGATCTAAATTTAAATCTGTATTAAAAAACAAGAGTTTTTGGTGCATTCACATTCTCTTGGGAAGTTCGTATTAACTTGGAAAGTCATAATTACAACTTCCTTTTACATTACTTTGTTTTTTGTTTTTGTTTTTACATAAAATTCAAGATTTTTTACTTCATCTACAAAATGATGAATAAAGAATACAAGTTGGGTGTGTGTTGAACTGAATTATGTATTATGGTACAATTTTATTTTGTACATGCAACTTACTTTTTCCCATATTTGTTAAAACAAATTAGATTTATTTTAACAGTTTTAACATTAATACAGATGCTGTGTGTGATATATGATCTTTCCGACATGACTTGAAGCACTATTATCCCCTCAAGTTCCCACTAGCAGAGAAACCACAGGTGTATTTCATTACATAAACCGCATGCTTGCGCTAGATTTCATTACAATAAATACCACCTGATTTGAGATTTTGTAATTGACATTTATTCAGATTAAGTTTAATTTAAGTGGAACTTTAAAGAAACATTTTAATCTGTTTAAATAACAAACATTTAAAAAGCAAGTGCAGTGTTGAATGCTGTCACACTTACATCAGAAATATTAAACCTCTGTTGTTTTCTCTGTTTTGGTCTAATCCACTCCAGCCTGTGGTTTTTAAGTAATCTTCTTTCAAGCCCAAGTTCCTGAGTCAAGGGTCTGTCAATGAGAAAATATAGTAGACGGTAAATTCGTTAAAATATTTATATTTTTTCTGTTTATAAACTAAATGCAATAGATTGCATGTGCAATATACAATAGCACTGTAGTCGCAATAGAATATATAATAATTACACTGTAAAAGAAATTCTGTAATATGTACAGTAAAAAACTGGCAGCTGTGGTTGCTGGAATTTGACCATAACAACATTTTAGGTTTTGTGATTTTAAGTTAAATTTACAGTTAAATAACATCATTTTATTAACTGATATAATGTTAATATAGCAAGCTTTTAAAGTGCTGAAATCTGTTTTGTACATTTGAAATAAACTAATGAGCACCAAATGCTTCTGGTGATGAAAAAGTCACATGATGAATAAAAACACATCACAAGCAGCATTTAAATATGAACATAACCGATAATGCAACCGAATATGCAATAAACATTAATTTAACAACATGACATGTAACATACAACCCTAATAAACGTAACTGCTAAGAGAAAAATAAAAATAAAAACCATCAAATTCAAACAAAATTCGAAATGCAATGCAGGAAATTGTCAGTTTACGGTTTTTCCCTGTAAATTTTACCATTAACCATTTAACAGGTTTTTACCGTAGCATTTTTACAGGTTAAAAGCATTAAAATCATGGTCATTTTTTTTTTTTTTTTTTTACAGTAGGCCTACATTTACAGTTTCATTAATTTTATAAAAACAAAAAAGCAAAAGGATAATCTATGGATGTGGTTAATTCATTATTTTGTATAAGCTGAGTTTTTGCTTCAATAAAAATGACTGCATCTGTTCTGATGTTGTAATTACTTCCCAACTTGCAAATAAGAACTTCCTGAAAAGACTTAAATGCACCATGTGCTCTTATTCACAGGGTCCCTGCACAGTTCGAACACTGAATACTGTAGGGTATATAAAAGCTCACTTGATGAAATGTGTTGATTTGGAAAATTAGTGCGATATAATCACATTATTATTCACATGGCACACTGCTCGCCATTCAGATATTTGGCTAGCGCTTGCTGTAGCAGTTGAAGTGTGGTATTTTTTTACAGATTTCCAGCTCATCTGTATTAATAACTGCATTCTAAGAAAAATTCAAACCCATACTATTATAGGATTACTATATCATACCCTTGTGCTTTTGAACGTGGAATATCCCAGTCATAGAAACCCATACATTATAAATGTAGCAGCTACTTTGATATTTTTTCAGAAAGGAAAGTAATTTTAGGGCTGGTCACACACTCGCACAATATGTGAGCCCTGAGCGCATGAGGACATTGCAGAAGAGATTTGTCTAAATTAGACCGAGAACTAGTTAACACATGACCACAACCCGCTTAACACACTGTGCTCAAGCACTAGCACTGATGAATAACAGCAATAAGTTATTGACACGCATCCTCTGTTGATTTTAAGGGATAGCTTCTCAGAGAGTGAAGAGGAGCTTCATCAGCTGTCATGGATGCACAAACAGGAACTGAAGGATTCACTGGTTGATATGTACAAAGGTGAGTACGAACAGAATGTTGTCCTTTGTGTTTGATAAAGGGGTTGTTGTTTTTGTTTTATTTGTTATCAATAAAATAACTTTTGGTTGTTAGTAATATACAGTATTCAGACTTTTGGAGAAAAGTGCATTCTTAAATATGGACACCAGAGGGCATCCTTGTCATGTCATATTCAGGGACAGTGTCTTCAGTGCTTAGTGCTGAGGCATTACTTCACTGGCTTTTGGCTTTTGAAAACAGTCAAAAATCAGAAGGTTCTAAGAATGACATGTATTTGGAATGTCAACTTTTAAAAACATATAAAGGTTTAATAAAGCCTGCATATAACAGTCAGTACTTTTATTAAAGGTCATGTGGTATAAGATGATAAAAACATGACACTAAATATTCATGTACCATGGTATTTGCATGATGCTCCATTTGTCCTTTTGGTCAAACCGTATTTCTTTAACACCCACATGAACATCCATATAACTTTGTACATTGTTCTGTATACTTTACATTATTGTTTGAAAGTTTAGGAAACTTATTTTTAATTAAGTAATGCTTTTATTTGGCAAGTATGCATTAAATTGATAAGTAACAGGAAATATAATTATAATCTTAAAAAGAACTGGCATCTCTTTCTGTTTATCAAACAATAGTGGGGAAAACATATCATGGTTTCCTGAATATATTAATCAGTAATATTATTAATAGGAACTGTTTCTTAAAAATCTGATTATCGTATTATTAGTATGATTTATGAAGGATAATGTGACACTGAAGATTGGAGTAATGATGCTGAAAATATGGCTTTGCATCACAGGAATACATTACACAGTAAAATATATTACCATAGAAAACAGTTATTTTAAGTTGTAATAATATTTGAGGTTTTTTTTTAATCAAATAAATGCATCCTTGGTGAATATAAGATACTTCAAAAACATTTTTAAAAGTCTTACTGACCCTAAACGTTTGAACAATAGTGTGTGTGTATACTAAATTTTATAAATTTTCCATGTATGATAATTGTAACGGTGGTTCGTTTGTTGTGAAGCATTATTGCTGCCTCTTTATACTTTGCATTGGCACTGTCTAGTCTCCATCTGTATGATCTAATCTATGTATATAAGTTGGAGAGCTTCACCGATCCTCATATGAGCCTCTGTCTCTCGCTGTCAATCAGCAACGTGCATTGTAAAGGCCACCGATAAGGTTCGATCCTTCATAGCATGACCTCTGTGTTGCGTGTGTTTGTTTTTTTTGGGGGAGTTAATGCCAGGTTAGCTGTTTCTCTGATGTGCTGACACATCCTGCAGCAGAACAGCCCAACCCAAAGCGTTACATCCTAGTGATGGGTGGAGGCCAAGACCTGGAACAGGATCTACTTAACATGTATCCTGATATCTTAGACGCCAAGCGTGTGTGTATGTGCGCCTCTGGGTATATGGCTGCATGCCTGATTTTTATGGGTTTGTGTGTTTTTGGTGCGCAGACGTTGTCTGCCACTCATGCATGCACGCGCTTGTGTTTTACGCTCATTAATATTATCTGTAGGGGTTTTTTGTGTGAAGTTTTGCATTGCAGTCACCTGTATTAAAGCCATCTCCTTCCTTTTTGGTGGCAGATAAGCATGAAGCATTTGATCCCACCCAACTCTCTCTTTAATCAGCTTGAATGTTTGTTTAGTTTAAGGCTTTACCACACGTATTATCCTTTACCACAGATAAAGAGTGCACAGCTATCAGGATCTAAGCGGCAGTTAGCCGACATCAACATAACAATGCGCATGTTTCTCTAAAAAGACAAGCACATTTCTGATTCAGTTCTGAAAGTTAGGTGTTTTGAACATGTATATAAGAATTGATTAGCAATATCAGCACTGTTGCAGTACATTTGTGAGTGTTGTATTGTTTTATAAAGCAGTCCTGTAAACAAAAATTTAATATCGGGACACGGTGCAGTTTTTTTTTGCTCTGCGTCTGAAATTTTTTAAATCATAGAACTGTAATTGCATTTAGTGAACACAGACAATTGGATTAATACAAACAGGAAAGTAAATGTAAATACTGTTTAAATAAATAGGTGTCAATCAAATTAGTGAACCAGCATTTTTTTATAATTGTCATTAAATGGCAGATTGGTTTGTAAAACTCATTCTGCTTTAAAAGGACTATCAGATCCAGTTATTAAACTTTTGAATATACATATATTAAAATGTTTTTAACTGGCTCAATTTAGTTATTACTTTACATTTGCATTTTTTGGATATTAGTACATTAATTGGATGTGTCAGATGATTATATATATATATATATATATCTGGCATTAGACAATTTTTTTGTAGCCTATGTATATTTGGCGTTAAACATTTTTAGATATTTTCTTTTAGTAACTTCGGTACTACTTTGTCAAACCACAACAGCTTTAGTTTGTTATTTATTTATTGTGAATTTTCAGTATATAGTAAGCAAAGCGATTAACAATCCACCGACAGCATTGGATTATTGTATTAAATTGGTATTTTTGTGAATTTTAACCTTATAATGGGCAAAATAAGTAATTACATTTCAGCAATTGTATGCATTTTTTGCCTGTTTGTCATGATTATATTGTTAAATACAGCTATACAGAAATATTTTATCAATTTATCAACCACTGTTCTCTTTAAATGTCAATATCGTCCATACACTTTCCAATTGTTTTCAAAGTGACACAGAACAGCCGAATAAGGGTGACCGTACATCTTTGAACCCAAATCCAATTTTCACGCCTGTGAGGCTGCGTTTCTCTTGCGTCTGTTTCCCTGCTGATTTTATTTGTCTGACGTGGTTTGGGATAAGCGACTGCTGTAGGCTGGGTCATGTTATTACAACTGAGACGGTGGATTGTTTTCTTGCATGGGTAAACTGTCCTTTTGCGGTCCAAATTCAAAGCTCACACACCAAGTCCATCATAACAAACACGCTAAGTTTCCTATGGAGCTGAACTGGCCTTCCCGACAAGAGCAGAAATGGGGCTACAGTCTCAACAAGCTTTGTTCTTAGCAGGTGGATCGACCTTTGACATAACCCGGCACACCCCCTCCCCCTGTGTGGGTCATCCGGTCAGCAAACGTAAACAAACTGTTTAGTCCCATCAACTCGGCTCCTCTTACGGCGGTACGGTGTGGTCTCGCTCCGCTTTTCCGATAGCCACCCACCCTGATATCACGTCTCACTCGCTCTCCGCCATGCTTAGCTTCACGGAGAGTAAGAGGCGAGTTGGCGACTCGTTCGGCTTCCTTGTGGGTCCCATTGAAGTTCAAAATCCCTAGAATGGAGTGCCGTGTGGCCTAACAGGCTTGTCTGCTCCCTAAGTGGGTGGTCCGCCAGGGACAGAGGGATTCCTCGGGGCTCTGTCCTTCTCTTTTGTGTCTCCGTGTTGGTTTAAGGAATAGACCTAGGATGGGCACTGCTTAACTGTGGAAGCCTGGTTACTGTGATCTGAAACCAAACAAACCTAGCAGAAAGACCAGCGCACTCACAAACATACAAAGACTGGAGCTGTAAAACCCAACGAGAGGTTGGCATCTCTTGAAAGGATCTCGAAATGAAGATTTTTTTTCTTTTTTGTGGATGTTTGGGTCAGCCTTATAAAAACATGTTCAGGTCATATTTTTAAAATAAGATATTGTATTTTGCAAAAGATTTTTTTTTCTATTAGAATTTCCTTGCATTATGACTTTCCCAGATTCTCTCTAATATATCTAACGTGGATGTTTCATGGTTTTATTTATGTATATATTTATTTATTTATTCTCATTATTCTCTGCATTTCTTTTACATGCTTATTTATTATGGCAGGAAATAATGATGCTTTGAAAAAAATGCTTTTATTTAAATTATGATGTTATTATTATATAATATAATTCATATTAGAACATTTATTGTAATACTATAATATTTTGTTATATTTATAATATTAAAATTTTTGCAGATTTAAGTAAATATAATGTTTTATAACAAAACTTTGTACACTCATGGCTGACAGTATAGCTAGGTATTGTGAGATTCATCAACTGTGTATTTGCTTTCTCTTGAAGATTATATCGCTCTTTCTCAAAAAACAAAAACAATTACAGAAACTGTTAAAGTCATTAAAAAAATTCTATAATGTAAAATATGTTTTTGTTAACTAAGAATCCAGATATGAAGATTGTCAGGCTTATTTTAACTGATATAATGTTTGCAACCCAATAAGTAAAGTGGCTCCGAACTCTAAGCCTTCTAATTCCCTTTTTTTTTGTATAATGAAATAAGCAAATTCATTTAAAATCAGCATCACAGGGGCTCTGATACATGAATTCTTAAGAGCTGTACTGTTTCGGACTGACACTCGTATGATGCTAACACTCCTACCACCCAGTTGCGAGCTGGATTCCAGACGACCTAGTGATGGCCCATGAAACAGAGAGGAAAACAAACAAGGCTTACTTTGCTGTGAACCACAGATGCTTGGGAACTGTTTGAACAGGGAGCAATTTAAACGGTCACTCCTGTGGCCTGTGTTCAAACATCAAGTGGTAATGAGGACGGAGTGCCTGGTCCTGTTGCCCCGGCCTCCCCTCAGCTTTTCAACACATTCACGCTCCCAAAGGAGGCCGGCCGAACAATGATGGGCCACTTTCACAGAGTGGCATTTTTACAGCTTTTTTACACACGTGTATTTCAGGAATGTTTATTAGATGGTTGGCACTTGAGTTGGAGAATTTATTAAGAGAGCGGGAACAGAGGATTGAAAAGCTTTGGCCTGTCATTGAAATAAAAATGACTTACAAATTTGCTTTGTTCATGTATCCACCTTATTCTTTGAAAATGCACGACTTCTAATTCATTAGCTTCTACAGGTAAATATCTAGAAGAATAAGAGCGTAGTGAAAACCAATGTATTTATGATTATAATAGTAAATTAAAATAATGATAACACATTATTATTCGACATATAATATGATCCCCTTTTTCGAGTATAAAGCATCATAGCAGACTGTTTTTGTCCAAAATACATATAGCTGCATCCACTCTTATGTAGAAGTAGTGTGGATATTTTCTCACAGATTTCTGCAGAATTCGGAGAACTGTCATTTACATAATTTTTATCCATTAAAATTATTTGCTTATTTAGTAATCTAAGGCCTATTAAAGGCCCATACGCACTAAGAACGGTAATTATAATGATAACTATATAAGTGTCAACATCAATTATTTTAAAACATGTTTAATTCTCTTCAATCTCCTTTTATTACAGTAAGTAATTAAAAATGCCTTTTAAAATGTTTTTTTTTTAAATTTAAATCTGGATAAAGATTCTTATTTTACGCTGTGTTGTAAAAATGGTTTACAGTTTAAATAAATAAATATATCTTTATTTTTGCATAATAGAGATGAAAACTGGAGCAGATTTTGGTTGGTTATTCATCTTTTTATCTCTTCTGTCGCTTTAAATTCTTGAGCTCATTGATGAATTCTGATTGGCTGTCGCTGTTTTTATTGTTCATAAGTTTTTTTGTAAATGATTCCTCCATTATTGTTTCTCTGCCATTTTACTATATCTTTATCGTTATCATTATTGTTCTTGTCCTTGATTTGAACAGGCCTTAAGGGTATAAAGCTCTGAGTAAATTTCCCTCACAATCAGGTCACAAAAGGTCAGAAATACAGAGTTCATGAGGGCCTAGCTGTGGGTTAGCGAAGCACAGTCCTCTTGTTCGTTCTTTAGAGAAGAGCATCATTGGCGTAGATTTGATCTAAGCACATGTACGTGAGCATGTATTCGGAAGAGACAGTCATGTGATTCCTCTATTGTACATCAGCTGCTCTGTAAATATTTGCAGTGATGTACATCCCTGAACACACAATACCTCCCACAATCCTCTCCGCATGTGTCCCACAGTGGCACCGACGTCGCCCAAGTGCCTGCCATATCCGAATATCACACATTTATATAAACTTTGTTTGTTCCCCAATGTTCTCCAGTTTGGAAAAGAACCCTGGAATGTCCTGGAGTGTTTTCTCACTTCAGTGTCCCGCTGTTTAAAGCCGGTTTGTTTGAAGGACAGGTCGAAACCACGAGCATCACTCATCCTTGAGGGTGGAAAAAAAAAAAAAGAGAAAAGCTGTGTTTGGATTTGATGCTTCTGCATTGCCCAAAGTTCAGCTTTGCAGTTCGTGTTGGAGAAAGGATTTCCTGAACAAAGGAAGATGTGTTTGTTGAGGATCCTTGCACCACTAGCTATGTGTGTGTTTTAGCGCCGGGCGCTGAGGTGACATGCACAGCAATCACGCCAGATTTTGTAGCCCTTTCAGTGTTGCTTTGAAAAAGCAGGGTTAAATTTTGACTTAATATGTAAGTTTTTCCATTTATGGACATTTAGGGAAATTATGGGAGTATTTGTGTTGCCATTAGAATGATCAAAGTGGTCATTTGTCTACGTCCTTACAAAAAATTACCACAGCAAATGTAGTTTCCGCCAAACAGCAAGTCGCTACAGGTTTTTTTCTGCTGTTAAACAGTGATGAATTAATGAGATCTCTTGCAAACCATCTAAGGAGCTTTTACTGTGCCTAAAAATAGCCAATATGGTTTGTTTTAGTGGACAATAACTACATTTTGAAGTTTAACATTTCTGATAGTCTATAAGCCAAGCAGATATGAGGCCAAATATTTCATTTAAAAATGAAATATTTGAAAAAATATTTTTTTCAGCATTTCAAAATAGTTCAATATTTTGTGGGAGACTATAGTTAAAGGAATAGTTAACCCAAAAATCTAAGTTATGTCATCATTCAATCTCCTTCAAGTTGTTCCAAACCTCAGTGATTGATTGATTGATTTATGCTGAACACAAAAGCAGATATTTGAAGAATATCTATGAAAGTCAATGAGGATCAGCAGCTGTGTGGTTACCTACATCTTCGAAATATTGTCTTTATTTTATTTTTACTGTTAATTTTTTTTTTTTTTATTACAGTGTCTCCAGAGGCCACGATGTACTTTAGATTTTTTTTTTTTGAGTTTATTAAAAAAAAAGTCAATAATGTCACTAGTTAAAAATAAATGCAGGTATGGTCTATATATAGATATTCAGTTGAATAATGTGCAAAAAAACAAGAAAAACAACATATAGTAGTTAAAAAAAATAAATAAAAATTTGTCTATTAAGCCAATGCTATTATTCAAAGCTGCCTTATTTCTAAGAAGAAATTAACAAATGTTCAAAGTTATTGAAAATATATAAATTTGCAAAACATGCAAAGAAAAAAACCCCCAGAATATATAACGTGTGATTACAATTCTTTCAAGTGTATTTATTTAGCGTATGCTATTTTTAAAGCAACCTTATTCATTCTAAGGAGACAGTAACAAATGTACAGAGACAAGCAGTCCCATTGGTTCATTTTTATTAGAGAGATGTAGAGAGATAATGAGTCGAAACTTGCACAGCTTTCGGTAGAAGCGACACGGAGTCGAGAAGGCGAAACACTTGGCCGGAATGTCTTTCATAAGACAGCTGACCTTGAGTTGACTCTTTCCCTGAGCCCCACCTCTCCTGTTTGGCGTCTCCTCGATGAGTAATAACAGTGTCACGGCTGGTGACGCCACCTTGCACTAGTTTCACAATC
>JAUMHE010000069.1:2565479-2579241 GCA_032359235.1 Enteromius mattozi | reverse complement strand
TTTTTTAAAGTGTATTTCATGCATTGTGTGAAGCATTTATATTTGGCTGGAATCATATCACCCATGTCATAACTGATAATTGACAGGATCAAACACACAATACAGAGCGTTCAGGGTTTATCCTTTTGCACATCTTGGGGGGCATTTTGCCTGCTTTTATTCATTCAAAGCAGGCCTGTTTAAAGGCAGTTGTGGGGTGGGGGAAGCGTTTTCTTTACTCCTAGCTTGGCTCACGCTTCTCTCGCACCCAAATTAACTGGATATGGGGAAATTGAGGCACTCATCCTAGTAGATTTGGAGGGTCATTTCTCCTCCCCCGTTAATGCAGGAGGATCAGTGAAACGCGGCCTGATAGACGCCACCGAGGACGGTTCCATCAGAGAGATCTGAGATGCTAGCGCTAGCTCATTTCCCACAGGCTCAATTCAATTATCACCACGCCTGCTCTGAGAATGAGCTTTACGCCCGTAAGACGCGCCGTCCTGCTTCACAGATCCCACTCTCCCTGCTAGACATCTCCGTCATCTAAGAAACATAAGGCCTACCTGGAGAATTTTCAAGTAATGCGAGGAATTATGCTTTCATTTGAGAGACTGCGTAATTTTAGACCTTCAATAAAGTGGCATTGATGGTCCTGGAGGTTTTCTATTACTCTATTTTGATTAGCTACTCGTTTAACTAGCCACCTGGTAAAAGATTGTTTGAACAGAACAATTTTATATAACTACGAATTATATGCACATCGCAAGTGTAGTTAGTCTCAAACTTAATGTAAGAGCTACCTCTAAAATGTTGTTTTTGTCACTGAAGACAATGATGCAATTGTATAAAAGTAAGCTTTCCAAGTAGGACACAATCTTTTTGATTTATAGTCTATTTGAGTGGGTTTGTTTGCTGAAGATCCAACAAGCACTAAACCCCCTCAAGTTTTATCTTTCATCAGAATTGGTTAATCATCTGCTTGATCCAATCAATAATCAGTTAAGAGTTTCACAAGTTGAGATTTGTTTTTGCGTTTTTTTTTTTTTCCTTTTTGGCATTTCTACTAAATATGTTGGTGTTGGTTTGAAGTTTATTTGAGCCATATATGTTGCAGAGCCTCACTTTGATCTCAGCATCCATTTGAAGAATCATTAACTTTCATTTTTTCTGTCTGAATTATAAATACTGTCTTATAGTTGGTATGATATTTAGGTCTAGATTCGAAGACTGACACCCTGTAAAAAAAAATTAATAAATTAAATAAATATTATTTAGTTTAGTTATTAATTTATGATGTAAATATGAGACCACACTGAGTTTATGTCAGCTCAAGTGGAGCATGCCTAATGATACAGCATTGTCAAAATATGTATTTTACATTCTTATGGTGTTTTTTGTTAAAAATATAATTACTGAAAATTAATTAATGTTATTATAATTCATTTAATTATGTAAAATATTTATAAACTGCATTTTATAAGTAAGTTAATAATTTAATTGTATTTATTTATTTATTAACAATTTAAGAATTCTCGGTAATACTCTCATACTTTTACTGTTTAACCTTTGGATCTTTTTCAAGTCAAGTTGTTATTTTGTCTCAATGCCTGTTCAGTTCAGTTGCACATATTTTTGAGACAGAAACAGTTGATCAGCATTAAAAGATGGAAAAAGGAAACAAATACCAGCTCTCCAGTGAGATAGAATCAGCTCACAGCACATGTAACTGATTGACAAAAACAGTTTCTATCGTTAATATCTCTCTGCGAGTCAATAAAATCTTTTGATCCAGGAAAAGTCAAGACCATTGAAAGCTTCACGACAGCCCGTGACAATCAAATTACACAGCGGGGTGCATCCAGGTGCTTGTGCACACCTCCCCATATAAAAGAGCCTGTTTATCCATATCAAATCAATTCATGTCTTCCTTTTTCCTTCTAAGGCACAAGCATGCTGTACAATTAAACCTGCTTTAAGACTCTCTCCACATTAATGTCCGTATCAAAATTCATAAAGATTCGGTAAGACGAGAATCCTGAGCTCGTAGATTCACGGGGATTTCGCATGAAGCCCGTTTAATCAGGATAACACTGTTATTAATATTCATAAAGTCAGCTGGAATACAAATGACAGCCTGAAGAATCTGGAAACTTTTTGCGGAGGAAATGCATTAAATGCAGCTTAAAAAATTAATGGAGTTTAGTTTATATTAGAGGGAAACGCCAAACCCCCCTCATCGAGTGATTTGAAATTGGGCTTAGACATTTCTTTTTGAAGAATTCCATCTTTGACAGACATCAAAGGCATTTTCAATGAATGCGACGCATGAATGGTCATTTAAAAGGATTTAAAGAAATTACACTGCAATAATTGTACATGAATAATAAGTAGCCCACCGAGGCAATTAGCTTAAAGTCTACAAGACAGGAAAATGAAGATCACTGAGCGACAGCAAAGGACAAATTGAAATGAGAAAAGTTTGAAGGAAGGATAAAGTGGCTTTAAGTGGCAAGTGCTGTTTTGTAAGATTTGAGCTGTCTTTTACATTTGATGCAGGCTTCTAAGCTATTAATGTTTCGTTATTTACTCACGTTTCATCCCCGTGAACGAATATGGATGAAATATTCAAAATTATCTGAAGGAACTGATAGTTCAATCTGAAAAGCTGCCTCTTTTGTGTCTTTTTCACGTGATACGTCAGATATGTTTCTAAATTGCTCTAACAGGCTTTTGTCTGTGTGTGTATATATATATATATATATATATATATATATGTGTCTTTTTATGTAAATCACAAAAAAAAGGTTTAATATATAGTATAATATATGTATATTTATGTATATGTATATGTACATGTATGTGTGTGTGTGTGTGTGTGTGTGTGTGTGTGTGTATGTTTTTATGTAGGAAAACTGTTTTCAAACAGGTTTCCCAAAAAATCTTTGTCTGCCATTGGCCGGTCAAACAGATAGTCCCACCCTAAGCTCTCACCATTGGTTGAGACAGTGCTACTGTATGCCTTAATATTTATATTTTTTGGGCTTATATAAGTTCATATAACTTATGAATATCTTACAGTTTCTGGATATGAAGCTGGAATTAAACAAAGTATTTTAACATTCACACAGTTCACACTCCTTGAATTCACATTCAATTAGTGGCCTTTAACTCCAGTTTTGGTACTTTTAACAGTTTAACTATTAGATTAGCAATTTCTGTAATTATTTGAGCTTGTCTGAGCATTGTAACTACGATTTGTTTCGAATCAGCTCCTCAGCTAGTCGCGGAGCCGCTGTTTATACACAATGACTGGTTATTGGCTTCATTGTAGCATGTCGCACTCCGCAAGCTTTGGCGTGAATGTAGTTTTCGTCACTGCCCTGCGAGCACCGAGGCTAATAGCTCATTAATCTATCATGAAACTCCTGCAGATTATGTAGAAAATGTAGATGCAATGCTAATTCACCATCTGGAGTGGGAGCCGCAAAGAAACTGGCCTCCTATTGCATTCAGCACAATTCAAACTTTCATTAAGCCAGAACGAGCTCTTCCCTGTTTTTCAATATCGGATTATTGGATGGTATCAGTTTCATTAAGTTTCTTGGGGGGTGAT
This sequence comes from Enteromius mattozi, assembly GCA_032359235.1. Taxonomy (NCBI): domain Eukaryota; kingdom Metazoa; phylum Chordata; class Actinopteri; order Cypriniformes; family Cyprinidae; genus Enteromius; species Enteromius mattozi. The sequence goes on along the minus strand of JAUMHE010000069.1, from coordinate 2,575,646 downwards.
TCTCTCAGGAAACGGTGTCAATCAATGAATCGGCCCAAATTTATTTGGTAAAGCGCTCTTTTCTGGGAACTGTTTAATGTGTCTCTCCGAAAATTGTGATCATCAAAAGGTCAGGTTTGTATGCTTTGCCTTGTTTTTTTTCCCCCTTTCTGTCTTTTCCAAAGCTGCTTTCTCTTGTTAGTGTTAACGGATTACCAGGCGTCTTAGCCGTACCTACTATCTTTAAAGTCTTTCTTCATCTTCGTCCTCCTCTCTTTCTCTGTGAAAGTGCGGTGTGCGGGGCCAGCTCCCGCTCAGAGTCTATCACTGAGATTAATGGAGCCCTGTGGTGTTTGGCACAAAAAGCCAGTTGTCCGTTCACGCCTGACTGTGTCTGAGCTGAATAGCGTGTGAGCGGTGTGAGCTGTGTGTGCTGGCTTACAGCGAGGGGATAACGTTCCACTGGCATCTGCCCCAGGGGTCACCCCCACCCGCCTCGCGCACAACCTCCCAAGAGCACTCACTTTTTATGTCTTCTTAGCTCTCTTCTGCCAACTTTCTCTCATGCTGTCCGCCGTCCCCTCTATCGTTTTCATGACCTTTGTTTCCTTTTCCCAAGAACCTGATCATTGTTTGTCCTGTGGTTTTTACGTACACCATCTTTAAGGATGCTGAGAATCAGAATAGTTGGGTTTTTAAAAGTTTCGAAAGGGGCTTTCACAGCGATGGCATTTTAGGTTGACTTTTAATGAACAGTTCTAAAACATTTTTAGTGAAAACACTCTATAAACTAATTTTCTACACTCATTTAGTCCACATCTGTTAGCTTTGTGGTCATTCGTGTGCTTTAGTAGCTCTTAAAAGTTGAACAACAAATTAGCAGTTTAAAAAAAAAAATGTTATTAAAAAAAAAAATACTTTCTTATGTTTACAATCAATGCATTTATTACAAATAGTGTAAAACAATATACAAAATATAATGTAAAATATATATAATTTTTAAATCTTAAATGTGGTGTTATTTTTTTATTATGTGTTAAAATTTAATTTATTCCTGTGATGCAAAGCTGAATTTTCTACAGCTATTACTCTGGTCACATGATCCTTCAGAAATCATTCTAATATGCTGATTTGCTGCTCAAGAAGATTTTTTGAAAATTAATTCTTACGAAAACTTTTTTATTTTTAGATGACTGGATGATTCAATAGAACAGCATATGTTATACCTTATAGCATAAATATTTTTGTAGTCACTTTTTTTTTTTTTGCATCCATAAATTTCTTCCAAAACCAAATCTTCCTGAGCCTAAATTTTTTTGAACTGTAGTGTAGATCAGCACAGGACATGAAATGTGTCAATCCAATGTTTTCATAAGTCTTTTAGTAGTCATAATGAGCAGTTTAGCACAGAGAATAGAAACGCTTAAGAGACTAGTGAAGTACAAATTCTTTAAATCTAGAAGATCTTATTAGGTCATTTTTGCAGAGAAATGCTGTAAATGCCATGTGTTCAGGGAAACAGCTCTAAATTATTGCTTTGGCTAGCAATTGCTCTTTGTAAGAACAGTCTTGGAAAATGGTGTGGGAAGTGGGAATCCTTTAGAAGACATTGGTGACCTATTAAGGTTTTCCTAACCAAAGTGTTTCCCCAAAAATAACCGACCAGGAAACACGGGGTAAACATTCTGCGTTTGCCAGATTCAGTCCGACCCTTTCTTGAAAACGTTCCGCGTTCTTCATTTGGTTTGTAAATGTGACACCGCAAAGCACCTACAGTTGACAGAAGTGAAACGGCAAGTGTTTACGTTTGTAAGCCCCTGGTGTGTGTGTTGTGTTAAGAAGTTCTCATCTCAGAAGCTCCACCACTAGAGGGAAGCTCTCCACCACGGCTCCTACCGCCAGCGATCAACAGGCTCTGCTGTCTGAATGTCAGCGTTCCTGCTAATTGCCTCCTGTCTGTTTGTTGCTTGCTTATGAATTAGCTTCCGTTCACGGAACTAAATTATCCACCATTATTTAATTACACCTGAGTAGATGACGCTTTAATTGGCGCTTCCTGACTAGGATCTGATATGGCTTGAGCTGTATTAAATGGCTGTTTACTTTTCTGATAGCTAAAAGCATTAAAACGATTGCATGGTGGGATTACGCTTTGTTAATTGCCCTCGTTCATTAGTCCTCCATAAACTGTGAGGTAAAGCACTGGTACACAGTGGATGAGATAAAGACAAAGTCTTAAAGCATAATTTCACACGGCAAATTAAAAGCCGCCTGTCTTGTTTTGCTGCCTCTACTCCAGAGGTTATTAAAGATTGCTCTCCACCAAGCACCCCGAGATCATATTGACAGGCTGTAATTAATACTAACCTTTCTAAGTCTAATGGAAAAGGAGTGAGCTAGAGGCTGTGATGAAAAGCATTTTTTTTTTTTTCGCAGTGAAATTAATCATATCCCTTCTATATATTTCCAGCTAATCCTAAAGTCAATGAAGAACTGAAACAAAGGCTGCCGTCCCCTGTAAAGCACCATTGTTCAGAGACCACACCACAACTTGGGTAAAGATGCCTTCCTCGGCTCATTTTACACTGTTTGTCAATGGCTTTCTTCCACATGTTACAATTAAGGACGATTTTTTAATATGTGCGAAATGTTTATCAGTGTACATTGCAGGTGATGATTACACGCTGTAATGATATCTTTGCAGAGATGTTTTCTAAATCCAAAACGGTGTTACAATGTTTAAAAATCAGCTGCTAGTTTAGTTTGTTCATCTTTAGTGCGATGCAAGTGTAAATTGGTTACAGGTGAAACGTTTGTGCAGAAAATGCATGCAATCAAAGATTTTATGTTAATTATTTTAAAGCACTTTCAATACTGAATGGACTCGAATTGTATTTAAGTTATTATTTATGACAAAAAGAATGCAATGCATTATATTTTTTAAACTAGAATTTTGTGTTTGTTTTTTGGAAGTATGCATGTTGTATACTATAATGATGAATTAGTATTTTGGCTATGTTTTCAAATTTATAGTGTTATATTTATGTGGTATATTACAACTCAAGTTTTTATTTACTCTTGATACTGATTGTTGTGTTTGTTTTGCAAAAGAATACAACTTGTAAAAAGAGTTAACTCTGTCCTCTTAGAGTCAAAGCAAATATCAAAGACCTTCAAGAGTTCTATGTCCTCGCTTTACTCAGCGCTTTGAAACAAAACATGCAGGTCCTTCAAAGCAGTGTCATTGATGTACAGTTTGTCAATATCCTGTACCTGTCTTCACCTGAGTGTGTCAGACACAGTGCACTGCTGTTAGATATCGAAGGGGACGAGCAAAAAAGTGTTTATTTTATATATTTGTTTTGCATATTTATACATTTCACTTTTTTTCCTAGATCCTCTTTAGGAGAAACTACTTCAGCTGCATCCCAATATCAGAGTTTATCAAAAGCCCTGGAGGAGAAACTAATACAAGGTAATAAATTATACATTGCTATCAAATAAACAAAATCTTATTAAAAAGGTGTTATTTTACCATTATAAGGCTCTTTTCTTGCCTCATGTGTTTACTATTTATGCTACCACCATTTCCTCTTGCATTTTTGCCAGAATGTGTCTGTTTTTATGAGTAAAGAGTTGTTTTACAGGCTTTCCGATGTCTAAATGCTCAATATAGTACATTAACAGTTATTTACATGTATTTATTTATTCATTTATCTACATAAACATTTATTTACATTATTCCGTAATGCCGGGCCGCTGCGTAATAACTTTACCTAGGCCATAACGCTGTAGAAGAGCCACTGTTTAGATAGACTGGTTGGAATGACAATGAGAGATAAACAGAGTATTTACCAACCCTTCACCAGACGCTCCTGATATGCAAATTTATTCTGCCTCGCTGCTCAAATATACATTTGGGCTGTTGGTGAAACACTTCAATCTTTTTGCAGGCGGTTAATCAGCCTGTGTTTGATTATTAGTGACAGACATTAGTAAGATGGCACAAGACCGTTGGTAGAATGAATGGAGGAAGTGATCACGTCTGGTCATTTTTTTTTCATCATGTCTTTTCATGGTGAATGCTTGAATTAAGAATGCTTTCTAAATGGCAGTTACTTTCCCGAATGGAATTGAATTTAAATTAAGGCAGCAAACAGGATTTAGAATTCTAATTTTCAAATAGCACAAGTTTTTAAATCAGTGTTTGATTTAAAATGTTGTATTTATTTTTAATTTTCTGCTTAATAATTGATATTATATTTTAATTAATTTTTAATGTAGTTAGATTTCTAATACATAAAATATTATAATATATATTCTAATATTTTATAGACCACTGTGTAAAAAAGACATAATTACTCAAAATGACTGTACTAAGTTTCTTTAAATTACAATTTAGGAAATTTCTTTTCCTGTCATTCAGTTCAATTCAATATCGTATGGTTTGTGGCCAATTCAATTCAAATTGACACTCATCAAATGAATTCTTCATTTCTGAATTTGCTCTTAATGTTTTACGCTCGGTTCCCATAGGAAATGGGCCTTTACTTTGCACGCTTAGATTAAAAGCCCCGTTCACCCCATTTGTGAGGGAAATGACGCTTTAAACACACATTCTCAGGGGCAGTTACCTTTGTGAGAGACACCCGGAGAGGGAGATAAAATTAAAGAAGTAACCCAGGTTAGGGAACAATGTATCCAAAAGTCGCATATTTGCAGTGTGACAAAGGGCTTCTATAAGTGTGTTTGGCGTTATTATTCATGGTTTGAATTTGGTGTTTGCACGGGTGAGTCTTACGGGGAATACTAATAACTGTCTCCAGCAATCCTGAGAGCAGAGCCCTAGCAACAAAGCCATGAGGCAGACCTCCCTGATCTCGACTTCAAAACCTGACCTTTCGCTAAATAATTGTGGCGGCTAAGCTGGAGCTTTTTGGACATCGTGGTCGCAAGACTCGAGCATCACAACGCATTTATTAACGCAGAATGATTCCCCCTTTTTTGATGCTTTTGATTTAAGCACTGTGTGTTTGAGTTTTGCTCAATTTGAATTGCATTGATGTTGAACTGATTTATGTATATTTTATAATCGCAGGATGGCCAGGCGGCTTTTTTTGTGAAGCACTTGACCCTGTGCATGCACTTAGCGCTACTATCTGTTTAATTTGCTTGTAGATGTTAAAGCTGGAGTGTGTAATTTTTTTTTGTAGGTTGATTGCACTGAATTTGTAAACATTGTGGCTTTGTGGCGTTATCAAAACATTGCTCTGTTTGTTGAGCATCCCGACCAGCCTCACCCATCAACACTCAACCAATAGCGTGAATTTGAGGGAGGGACTATCTGTTTGGCAGGCCAATGGCATACTGTAAAAAAAAGATTCTGTAGTTTTTACAAAAACAATTTGGCAGCTGTGGTTGCCAGAATAATTTTGTAAAAAATACAGAAAAACTGTAAACACAAAACCTGTAAATTCTACAGTATAAAACTGTCATTTACAAACAAGACAATTTGAATGTAAACCAGTAAATTCAACAACACACACTGCTATTAAAATCTGTTTTGTACGTTTTAACATACTAATAATGGTGGTAAAAGAGAAAGCCACATGATGAATCAAAGCTCATCACAAGTAGCTTCACCACAAGCAGCTTCACCACAAGCAGAAGAATATACTAATATATAGAAGGTGCCCAGAGTCATTCATGCTAACACAAAACACCCTCATGGTAACTCACACACTTAAATAATGCACTAAATGTTCATTAAACAACAGAAGGTGTAACATAAAGTCCAAATGTACATAACTTATAGCAAGAAAAATTAAAACAAACTTGTTTATTTAAGCAAAATTATTTTAAATATGGAGTGTCACACAGAGATTCTGAGAATATCAGTTTACAGTTTTTGACCATGAATTATGCAATGATTTGTTCTGTTTGTCTAAAAACTGTACAATTAACAGCATTTTACTATAAAATTACATGGTTAGATGTTGTACAGTTTTCCCTGTATATAGTACAGGAACTTACTGTTAACCTATTAAGTTGTTTTTTTTCTGTAGCATTTTTACAAGATTTTACAGCTAAAATTCCACTTATTTTTTTACCGTGCAGACAAAATCAGCAAACCTGTTTGAAAGACATTATTTTTATCGCATTTTAGCTTGAACACCCTCTGCTTCTCACAGTTTCAAGTCTCTATCTTCACTAGTTATTTCATCGCAAATTTGCACTCGTTTAAATATGTCTGATTCAAGGGCCATCGCTCTTTGATCACAAACAATCCGGGTTACATCCAGCTTTCCCTGAGGAGCAAAGCACGTTTTCAGAAAGGCTGCCAGAGAGACAGGCCTCTGTGTTTGCCTCTCCGCCTGCATCTCTGGCCCTGAGCGCTACAGAAACATTGACAGAAGACATCGTTTTCCCCCTCCTGCCAGTCACTCGGCACGGATCGCCACATTCCCTCATGAAAGACGGCCAGACCTAGTTTCCTTTTCAGAGAGCTGACGCAAACCAACCAACAGAGCTGCCTTTCAAACCGTCAGACTGTAATCTCCCAGCAGAAGAATGGAAGTCTTATATGTTATGGTTGCAACGTCTCTCTTGTGGGTTTTCCTTTTCATTTAGCCCCTAAAGCTTTTTCTGGATACTAAAATACTTTTTTTTTTTAATATGCAGAGTCAGCTATAGATTGATTTCACTGAATAGTCTAAACAATGTGGTGCTTTTGAAACATGCTCTATTTGTCTGAGCATTCCAGCATTAACTCAACCAATAGCATTGGATCATCTGTTTAGCCCACCAATGACAGCCAGGAAAACCTGTTTGAAAACAGTAACTATTTTTTTACTAGTTTATAATTGTGGAGGATAAAAGAGTTAAATTTGGGAAGGAACTGTTCACCTAAAAATTTATTCTGTTAATGCAACTATTTGAAATTCTGAAATCTGGGGGTGCAAAGAAATCTGAGTATTGAGAAAATCGCCTTTTAAAGTTAAAAAATAAATCAAGTTTTGATATATTAACGGTTGAAATCTTAATGATTTTTGGCATGAAGGGAAAATAATACAGTGTCTTTTTGGCTATTGCTACAAGTATACTTATGCATCATAAGATTGATTTTATGGTCCAGGGTCACATATATGCATATATTTGAGTTACATAAATGAGATTTAAGAGCAATGGTAGTGGTGAAGAAGATTTACAGTGAATGAAATTTAATTTATTTTTGTTCTTCGCATAAAGCCATAATAGTAATAATGAGAGGTGATCAAACTGTCTAAAACAAAGTAACTTGATTTAGGGTCAAGAGGTAAATATACATTTTATGTAATTTTTATATTCATGAAAAGTAACTTAAATTGTTTACATTTGAATGCAAAAAATAGAGCAAAAAGATCAGTTAGAAATTAAAAATATGTTTGACCTTGTCCTCCTCTCCTGTGATGTTGCATGCCGGGTCAAATTAGTGGTCGCCACAGGCCAACTATTGTTTGGACATCATTTGGTTATGGTATACAGTGCAATTTTTGTCATATGTAGCATAGCAGCACCTGGTGGTACTATACAAGTGAAGATTATTGTGTTACTGTGGCTCTTACTTATTCTTATTTCTTTGGCACAGTATCTAAGGCTCCCAGTCCCAGAGAGGGTTTGATGCTCAGACTCCCTCCACCCCCACCCATGCCAGGCCCAGTTGCAGCTGAAGTGAGAATCATGGAGGAGGAGAGACGGTCTCCACAGAGACCCACATCACAGCAGGAGCAGGATATTAACGAGACAGCCAGCAGTCCGGTCCACACACCTCGCATCAGCAGGGCAGGGTCTGCTGCTCTCAGGTCAGGAGAACAGAGACTCACTTACACTGAGCAATCAAAATCCAATCATTATTAGGGCTGAAAAGTTCATTTTAATTTTGGTTAGCAGCTTTATTTTTTATTTTTTTTAGCCTCAGCGTTTATGTTTTTACTTTTATTTTTCCCGCTACATTGAAGCACATCTCCTGTTCTAAATGGAATACTCAAATACCATACTGCACACTGTGTACTATGATGTATGGAAGTATGGACAATCAGTATGCAATGATAATGCTTCTTTGTCACGTAGTATAACCACTAAAATATATATGAAGAGTTTATTTGAAAAAACAGATAACTCAGTTTTTTTAAATGATCAAAGATCATGTTTTTTATTATGTTATTATGTTTTTTTTTAATTGTGTTAGCTCTTTTTTAAGTTATTATTTAACCTAATTTAGCACTATCAGTCAAAAGTTTGTAAACAGTAAGATTTGTAATATTTTTTATTTTTTATTTTTTTTATTTTTTAGATGTTTATGTTCATCAAGGATGCATTTATTTGATGAAAAATACAGAAAAAAAGTAATATTGTGGAATATTTTTACCTTTTTTAAAATAATGGATTTCTATTTTAATATACTTTAAAATGTAATTTATTTCTGAATGTCATCAGTTACTACTCCATTCTAAAGTGTCATATGATCCTTCGGAAATCATTCTAATATGCTGAATTATTATATTGGCAAAGTTGTGATAGCAAATGTTTTTTTGGAAACTGCAATACTTTTTTCTTAGATTTTTTGATGAATAAAAAGTTATAAAGAACAGCATTTATTAAAAATCTAAATCTTTTCTAACAATATAAATCTTTGCCATCACTTCCTATCAATTTAACACATCCTAGCTGAATAAAACTTTTCATTTCTTTCAACTAAAAAAAAGAAAAAGAATTTTCTGGCCCCAAACTTTTGAATGGTGGTGTATATTGTTAGAAAGGATTTCTATTTAAAATAAATGCTCTTCTTTTTAACGTGTTATTATTTCAAGAATCCTAAAAATATCACAGGTTCCAAAAAAATATTAAGGAGAACAACAGTTTCCAGCACTGATAATAAATCATCATATTAAAATGATTTCTGAAGGATCATGTGACACTGAAGACTGGAGTAATGATGCTGAAAACTTAGCTTGCATCACAGGAATAAATTCGATTTTAATGTATATTCAAATAGTAAATTCTTATTTTACATCGCAATAATATTTCACAATATAAAAAAAAAAATCTTACTGTTTCCAAACTTTTGCCTTGTAGTGTGAAAATATATTATGTATGTGGTTTTATAAATATAAAAAAGAAATTAATAAATATAAATATTATATATATATATTACACACACACACACATATTATATAATTATATTATAAAAAAAAAGAAATGCTAAAAAAAAAAACCTTTTGAAATTGTCAAATAGTGCATTGCATTGTGGGATACATTATACCATGCAGTCTGCTCTGTTATATACCACACAAATGTAGTAGGTCATCCAACTGTTCTGTGTGTACAAAAATATTCATATTGTGCATAGTATTAATATTGCATACTAATTTCTTTTAAAAATAGTATGTTCTTTTATATTCTTTTAAAAATAGTGTTGCCGACATGTCCAATATGCAACAGTTGTTTAGTTTTATCTGTCTTAAAGTACTATCGAGAAGGCTTTATAGAAAATGAATATAGCAGTAATATTCATTTTTAGCATGGTTGTCCATTGTAAGATGATTTTAATTATATCGCAGCCTGAAACTATAAATATAGATTCCAATGCATTTTCTTTGCCTCCTTAATAAGAACTGAATCGAATTCCTGGCTACAAGAGGGAAGTAATTTACCGTGCAATACAGTGCAGTAATACTTTAATATTACCTTAAAGGTCAACTGTATGATTTGACTAATATCTCAAAGTAAATAAGTCACAGTAATATTCTTGAAAGTGGGAGACCGCATCCCTTGTGTATTTGATAATTGCATGTCAAAATGTGAATGATTCATTTTTTGTTGCCCGTTTGGGAGTCTAATATACGAGTGTTTCTAATGAACTTTTCTCTTATCTGAAGGCATGCTCATGCTCAAGAGGACCAGGGAAATTTCAAAGTTTTCAGTGACTCCAAAAAGCAAGTACCAGTTCTGGATAAAGAGAAGAACATTGCCTTTCTCTTGAAGGAGCTGGATTCCCTTAGAGACCTCAATAAGAAGGTGAATTCACATGTTAAGAAGTACATAAAGTCAGTGATTCTGGGCCTAATAGACCTTAGTCAGGTTAGACAGTCTCAGAAATAAAGGTACAAAAGCTGTCACTGGGCCTTTTCAAAAGGTCCATTTTGTACC
>JAUMHE010000069.1:2553735-2565379 GCA_032359235.1 Enteromius mattozi | reverse complement strand
GTACCCTAAAGGTACATATTAATACCTAAAGTGTACATATTAGTACCTAAAATGTACAAAAGTGTACCATTTGAAAAAGTGCGGCCCCAGTGACAGCTTTTGTACCATTATTTCTGAGAGTACTGCACTTAACATGGATGAAAACAAGGCTGTGATGCATCATGTAATTTTTTTTAAAATTCCTAACTGTAAACCCTGCTGAAAAAAACAGCATATGCTGGTTAGGTATGTTTTGATGCTGGTTCAAGCTAGTTTAAGCTGGTCCTTTGCTTTTTAAGCTGGTTTATGCTGGTCACGTGCTGGCAAAGGACCAGCATAAACCAGCAAAACTACCAGCTTAAACCAGCATCCCAGCATCAAAACATACCTAACCAGCATATGCTGTTTTTTTCCAGCAGGGAAAACTCTTTTATGGTTTTTTTGTCTACTGAAAGTTGTCTGAAAAACATTTCATCAGCTGAACATATGCTATATGTTGTTAAACAACAGTAAAATCCATTAAACGCACTATATTCTACTCCTCACAACCTTGTTTTCATTCCTGTCTAAGGTTTATTAGTCCTTCACCAGACCCTACAATTTTACTTGTTGATTGATTCCAGTTAGAGAGGAGACTAGCTTTCCTTTTAAAATATAGGTTGTTAGTCTTGTGCTTCGTGAATTGTTTTCAACATATTATTATATTGTGCAATTCATTTGTTTCATTTTTACTACATGAACACAGGTTGGGCTTAGATAAACGTCATAACTTATTATGCTAAAATTATTTCATATGTGCCTTTCCAATGGCACTAGTGTCCTTCGTACTCTAACCATACATCCCATATTAACTTACTAACTTTAGGTAGCTAGCCATTGTTAGCAAATGTTACCAAACCAATTAACATTATGTTGAAAAAAAACTTCATGCAGTGTTGATTGCAACAATTTCTGTTTCCACGGTAATAGTGAGTTCTGTGGTTGGTGGGATTGTTAGTAGTGCAGTACTTGAAAACGAACTGTTTAATGACCAAATTATCTGTGAAGTTTGTGCTTGTAATCCATTTTGTCCAGTCAATTTCATGACTGGATTTAGTTTAACTCATCAGGAGTTGATTGCATCATAAAAAGTCATCTCTGTAATTCAGGTGGCTGGGAAGAGACTGAAATATTTAAAGGCAGAAGTAGTTGTTGGCCTCTAGTAAACTGTATTACATTCTGCTTTATATAATTTGTTTCACTGTCATTCTTTCAGGATATAGGACTTAAAATTGTGTTATTTTGTGTATGTGGCATATCTGCATCCATCTGGAGATGTGTCGTTTGAGGGGTCGGAGAGGGGGGAAACGACTGTAATTGATGTCCCTGGTTTGCAAGTAGTTGTGATTCCTGACAGAGGGGCAGGAACATGTCCCAAGAGTGTGTTTTTGCTGGCAGTGATCTGAGAGGGCCCTTTGAGGACTCCAAACCCATCATGTTTTCAAAGTCCAGGAGGACAAAAACAAACGGGATGAAAATATTTAAGACAGGAGGTTAAATCTATCAATGAGAGACTCGTAAAATCTCACTCACCAATCCAGATTTACAGGCAAGACATGACAGTTCCTCTTTTTTTTTATAAGAAGTCCTGAATTATATGATGTAGAGATACAAAAGCTTGATGCAGGGTTGATAAATTTGTGGTTGGCTGATGTGAGTTCTTTAGTGAAAGTGTGGCCAGTAGATGCTAATATGTGATAGTCAGGTCATAACTCACCTAAAAACTTAAAAATTAACCCTATTTATTTTAGAATGATTACAGTGTTTTACTTGGGGTTAGGGTTTTTTTATATAAAGAAATTAAAACTTTTATTCAGCAAGAACACATAAAATTAATAAAAAAGGGACAGTAAAATATTGCTAAAAAATTGTTACAGAAGATTTCAAACAATTCTGTTCTTTTGAGCTTTCTGTTTATTGGAGAATCTTGAATAAGATTGGTTTCCACTGAAATATTAAGCAGTTATTAATTAAGCAGAATTAAAGATATCTGAAGGATCATGTGACGTTAAAAACTGGATTTTGCATTGCAGGAATTAATTACATTTTAAGATATATTCAAATAAAAAATATATTTTTTAAATTTATAATAATATTTTGTAGTATTGCTGTTTTACTGTATTTTTGACCAAATGCAGCCTCAGTAAGCATAAGACACTTTTTTTTCTTTTTTTTTTTGGGTGAAATATGACTCTTTTTGTGGTTTCATGCAAAAGTGATTAATTTACAGTTTTTGGTAGACTGGAAATAACACAAATTAGTATTCATCTAACTAGCAGGTTTGTTTGTTTATTTATTTTGTTGACCTCATAAGTATAAATAAAGTTCTACTTATGTCTTGTGTGTCTACAGCTCCAGGAGAAGTTGGCGCTGAAGGAGAAGGAGTTGGAAACCAAGCTTCTGGACTCTCAGCTACAGGAGGCCGAGCTGGAGGCGCGTGCCAGTGAGAGAGCAGCAGGTAGCTGAAAAGATGGATGTTGATATGGTTGAAGGGAATAAAGAATAAGTTGACTCATTTAATATGGCAGCATTTACCTTTTTTGCGTATTTAGTGTGAGGTGTGGCATTGCATAGATCTCTAAATGCAAGCGTCTGACCTTCCAACACAGCTGAAGAATAAACACTTTTAATTAATTAGTTAGTACATGTCAGCAGAGCCCGAGAAAAGCACACTCTGACATTTGTAAACATAAACCAGTATGTCTAACATAAAGCGCCCTCATCAGAAGTGATCATTCCTCTCTGTAACTGATTATTTTGTCAATGAAATGTACACGCTCCTCACCTTTGCTGAACAAATATTTAAATTTAGCCAATATTCACTTTTCGTTTAAACTTAACTAGCTAAAAAGCACCATCTCACAGTTTGTTAATTAAACGGAAATACGTGACACGTGACATATATGACACGCAATTAGGCAGCCAAATTGTTCATTTAATAAGGCGATGATAATGCATGTATTCGCCAACCTCATTTCAATATGATTTGTATAGTTCGGGTTGGAGATGTTTAATCAGCAAATTCCAGCAATATTGATTTGCTTTGTGAACTTTGTGGTGGCTTAGTGTGGGAATGATTGTTTATCGTAACATGCAGGAAAGAATTGATGCGAGTGCCGCTTTCGGTGGGATTAGAGATGGTGCCAAGGACCGTTTGGTAATGCCAGAATCCTGTGGATTTTACCAAGTTGTCTGCCTGAATATTTTGAGTTTGGTGCAGGTCAGGTCAGGTGCGTGAGTCAAAATCAGAGCAAACCTCTCTTAGTTGTGATAAACTTTGCTCTTTTTTTTTTAATTTTGTTTTGATTCAAGCATTTCTATGTACTTTCTTTGTTTTTGTTTCCCTGTCATCTGTCTTTTGTCAATTTTAATTCATCAATTCCTTTATTTCATCATTCATATAGTGGCCTTGATGTGTAATAATGCTTAGAAAATTGGGTCATTGATCATTTGTTAGTCCGTTATTTCATTTGTTAGTTCATTTATTCATGTTTGTTTGTTCATTTGTTCACTCAGTCATTCATTTGTATTTTTGGAAATTGGTTCATAGATAATTTAGCTTGTTAGTTCATCCGTTTATTTATTTATTAGTTCATTTCTTTACTTTCATTCATTCAGTTGTTTGTTTGTATGTTTGTTCGGTAATTTATATCTGCTAGTGGCCTTTGTGGGTAACAATGCATTGGAAATTGACTCATGAAGACTTACTATTTGTTCATTTGTTAGCTTATTTACAGTATATTACTTGCTAAATTGTTAATTCATTCAAACATTTCTTTGTGTTTGTTTGGTCACTCAGCCATTAATATTTGCTAGTGGTTTTGTTCATAATTAAGTTTTGGAAATTGGTTCATAGTTCATTTTTATTTGTTAGTTTGTTCATTTATTCATTTATTTATTCCTTAGCATAAGTTCATTTGTTCATTCGTTGAGTCATTTATATTTGCTTGCAGTCAATATTGATTGGCTATAATATACAGATTCATTCATTCATTTAGTAATTTATATTTTCTAGTGCTCTTTGTCTCCAGTGTCGCTTGAAGATTCATGGTAGAGTTGTCAGTACGCCCATGGACCCATTCATCGTTCGTTTGTTCATTTGCTTGTTTGTCCGTTCATTAGTTCATTCATTTGTTCATTCGTTCCCCAGGGGCCTTCGCTTCCAATATTGTTTTGGAAATGCATACGTCAGCATGCCCGTGGACCTTCAGAGGCCTGTAGGTCAAACACAGTCATGTTTGTCCTCCTATATGAGGATATTTTTCAGATGGTTTCTGACATCCATGAGCCTGGTGTAATTGCTCGCTGTTCTCGTACAATGTTGATAAACCAGAGTGTTTCCATGCTGAAATTTCATAAATAAAATGTCTCCACAGTCTCCAAGAGCCTGGAACTCTGACTTCAGGGTGTTGCTGCTGTTTTTATTGCTCTGGGCGCTCGTGCACACACACACACACATACACATGCACACCTCCCCAGGGGAAACTGTCTTCTCAAAATAAGGCTCACTTAGAGTTATTAATACTTATGCCATAGTGTTTCAACTGCAATAACCTCTTTCCCGAGGAGCTTAGCCTTGTTATTGTGCAGCTGGAGCTCTGGAGTGCAATACCAGAATAATAACCCCTCTCTCTCTCTCTCTCTCTCTCTCTCTCTCTTTCTCTCTCAGCGTTAGTCGAGGAAATCTATAAGGCTCAGAGGGAGAGAGACCAGGCTGTGATGGCTAGACTGCGTCTGGCTAACGAGGAGAGGGATGAAGCTTTACTCCGGGCCAAGAAGCTTCAGGAGGCGACGCTGGAGTATGTGCCGTTAAAACTTCTTCCAAAACCAGACCACCAGTTTAGTCTGTCCAATTACATGCTGCTCTAATCATTTCTGTTCTCTCCAAAAAGCTCCTCACAAACATTCATCATTTCAATTTGCAATTTCCACATGGTCAAGTTGTGCCATCATACTCAAAATTCGACTGATACTTGTATACAAAATAGGAGCAGAGTAGTGCTGAGTAAGACATTTGTATAATGAGTCTTATGTCACTTTGACGTGAATGTTATGTCAGAATGGGATTAGGAAATATTAGACAAAGACTGTTATTTTTATACATGTAAATGAGGCCCATTGTTTGTTGAAGCTCTGGCTTAGTGGTCTAGACATGTGGAGCTTTATTGCTGATCAAGGCTGCTCGATGCAGCTACATTATTCCATATATATCTCCATATATACACTACTGTTTGAGCACAAAATTGAGCACACTTATTTAGCAGAGACACATTAAATCTGTCAAACAAATCCAGTTCTTTGGTACTGTCTAGTCATCGAAGAATCCGGAAAAAAGGATCACTGTTTCCACAAAAATACAGCACAACTGTTTTCAACATTGATAATAGTAAGAAATGCTTCTTGAGCACCAAATCAGTATATTAGAATGATTGCTAAAAGATCATGTGACACTGAAAACTGCAGTAATGATGCTGAAAACTCTGCTTTGGTCACAGGAGTGAATTCTGTCTTAAAATATATTAAAACAATTATTATGAATTGCAATAATATTTCATAATACTGCTGTTTTAACAGCATTTTTGATCAAATAAATGCAGCCTTGGTATGCATGACAGATACATAAACTTTTGAATGGTATTGTAAAAACATTTACATTTATGCATTCGGCAGACACTTAATACAAAGTGACTTACATTTGCATTAAATATTTTATCAGTTCATGCATTCCCTTGGCATTGCTAGCACTAAGCCTTACTGTTTAAAATATTTTTCAAAGGTAACGCAACAAGTTTTTAAATTAAGAAATATTTTTAAATTAATAACATTAATATTGTAGAGCTTTCCTAATGACACGAGGGCTGTAAAAATCTTCAAATATTTTATATTGCCAAAATAAAGTATCAAATATTGAAGATACTGATTATTTCACATGTATTTAATATACTACCCAGGCCTAGTGCTCATATAGTCAAGATTGATGCACCTTTTTTGTTTTTTGTACTTATTGTTAGCAGTGGTGAAAAGAGCTTATGTCTGGTAACATTATAATATGCCAGATAAACGTCTTCATTGACACATGTTTCAACTCATCTATTATCACTGATAAATACATAACTCTGAAGCTTATTTTATGTTTCAGAAGCTTCTGTGAGATGATAAAAGGAAAGCCTGAGGCTTTATATCCACACTTATTAGTCCAAAAGCTGTTAAAGTTTCTCAGCGTTTTTAAAGGCAGTGGATTTAAGGGTTTGAGAAGCACGCGATGCATGTGGCTTTACTCACCGTTTCGATGGGAAGCAGCTTTATTCTTCCTGCTAGAGGACAAGCTGAATGAACAGACAAGGGTTTGAGGGGAAATCCAATATCGACTGGTTTGGAAATATATCAGAGGGGTGTGACATTTTTTAAGAGTCCCCCTCATCCTAGTACTGGGTTGTCAGTCAGAAGTTTCACTCTATAGAAAATCAATCCCGTGCTTTAGACCTGTGGATATTTACCGTTTCCCACCCTGCCTGCTGGGTCCTAATTAATATGATCTTCTTCCTTGTATGTTTAACTGCTCATAACTGGTGCTGTTGTTTGATGATGGCCCTTTCAAAACGAATATTGCCCTGTGCCCTCCAGGGGATGGAAGCATTTAAATCCTGTTCAAGACCGGTTGTGGTTTTAAAGAGTGCCAGCGTTTATGAGGATGCAACAACTAGTATATTTTAAATTTAAATATTGAGTCGACGCTCTTCTTTATTGCTTGACGTCCTTTTCCAGAGGTATTCGTATAACCTTACACCCTGTTTAATATTTCAGTCGGCCTCATGATTTATTGATAGTTACTCAAGTCGCTCGAACTGCAATTATCCAGAAGCATGAAATGCATTTTACTGCTGCCCAATGAGCGCAAGATCTCTTCAAAATCTAATTATAAAATCGCATCCCTCTTATAGCTGTGTTCAAGGGCTCCATTCTGGCCCCTCTCTTAAAAAAATGATAATTGATAGCCAAGTGGAATCCCATTATCTTTGAGGGAATATGGACGCACGTGTTCTAAGCCCTTATTTTCGGAGGTCACTCTTGGGTCCATTGTGTGAATGAGTATGTACCTTTATAATGGATGGAGATCCATGTAATGCCTTTGTAAATGAGTGGAGGGGTTGTTGTTTTTTTGATGGAGGAATTCGATTTGCTCTTAAAGGAGCATCACGCCAGTGAGGTTTGTAAAAGTAGGCAGGGTGAAATTCTGCAATTCACCTGCTGTCATTTCTCACTGAAACCAGTAAAACTGTGGCAGTATAAATATACAGTGGGGATCTTATATTTAGAATTTGCAATACCATGTTTTTATAAAGAAGGTATTTTCTAAGAAGTGATGCATTAAATTGATCAAAAGAGATTTATTTTTAAATAAATGCTTTTGTTTTGAACTTTCTATTTATCAAAGAATCCTGAAAAAATGTGTTATGGTTTCCTCAAAAAATATTACGGACTGTGCAACATTGATAAAAGTAAGAAATGTTTCTTGAGACGCAAATAAGCATATGATTTTTGAAGTACCATGTGACCCTGAAGACTGGATGATGCTGAAATTTCAGATTTGCATCACAGGAATTTTTTTTTTTTTTTTAAATACACTTACATAGAAAACTCTTATATTAAATTGTAAAAATATTTCGCAATATTCCTGTTTTTACTATGTTTTTTGATCAAATAATGCAGCCTTGATGAGGTTTTTTTTTCTTTTTCAAAAACATAAAAAATCTTACAGACACAAACCTTTTGAATGGTAGTGTAAATGTACATATTTTTTATTTTTTTTATAATATTATAAATATTATTTCTAATTAAAATTAAATTTACACTTATCTCAGATTCTCGAACACCACTGTATTTATTTCATACATTTACTGTTAAACCTCAAGATTTGACTTGCCATGCCGTTGATCTACATTAGCCATGAGTAAATCTTTGTGACTGTGCATTTGTTATGGAGGTCCATATGAAAACCCTTCAAAATCATAATATTTCCAACAGTGTGACCCGTGTGTCTCCAGGCATTTGGCTCCATAATTACTGTTGTCTTTGTCTTTATAAAGATGCTCATGGCAGGTGTGGCACAAAAGGTTCAGGCCTAATCCGTCTCTCCGTTTCCCCACACATATGAACAATTGATCCCAATAGTCATATAAAGTAGTAAACATTAATAACTTAACAATTCGTTGTCAGTTCTGAGCAGAATGGGCATTACAGTGGAATAACAGCACAAGCGGGCGGCACTTTTAATATCTCTGAGTGTGTCTTCTGCTTTCATACCAAAACCCACAGAATGCAATTACTGGATTTGGGAAGTGATCTCATTTTGCAGAGTGACATAAAGGAAACTCAAGGAAGCTCACTACATTTCATTTCTCTATTTCTCTCTCTCACACATTTTTTTTTCTCTCTCCATCTCTCTCCAGGCTGGAGAATATTAAACCTGAAGAAAGTGATGTGGTAAGCCTTCCTCACTGGAGAATTTCATCTCTGATTGTTCTGTGTACCCTTTTTGTCCGACTGTCTTAAATGAAAACACAGCCACAGAAAAGGCTTGTTTTGATGCTTATTCTGATGAATTTTTGTTTTTTAATTTTCTGTGCATCTGTTGCACATGAACATAAATGATACCTTAAATCATATAGCTATTTGAGGAGCAGTTTCTATTGAGAGTAGTTTGCTATCAATTACTTGACACAAAGCCGCTTCTGTTTCTTTCATCAAAATTAGAGTATAAGTGGCCATTGACATCAATAATGAGATGCAAAAATATTGCTGTAGTAACCAATGTGTCAACTACTAAAATTTCAGTGTTTACAGCCATATTTAACATAAGCGCTTCTGTATCATCATATTTGATACATACATTTCCCTAAACTATCAATATGATCAAAAACCTTTACATGATCTATTACATGCCTTCTATGTGATTGATACTGACTTTTATGATTTTTATAAACTGTAGATGCATTAATAACTTTATAGTAATAGTTCAAGATGGACACTTAAACGACTGAAACAACTTAGGTTTACCTGATAATCCTTATGTAAAAATCAGGTTCAGATATGATACATCAGGCTTTTGAGGAGCATTTATTTGTACATCGCTCAGTCGTCATTGTACTGCATTGCTTGCAGAGCTTTAACCAATAAACTAAGCATTGAAATATCATCGTACTCAGGCATATTATTAAGAGATATAGGCCCGCTTTATAGACAGGGCTTAGCCTAAGCCAGGATTAGGCCATAGTTCAATTAGGACTTTTAAGTAATTTTTTTGTAAACATGCCTTAGAAAAAAGCATTACTGGTGTGTATATTAGGACAAAAAAAGCACTGTCATACTTTGAGATCAGTCAGTGCAAGTTTCTCGGATTTAAGCCTTGTCTATGAAACCAGGGGATAGAGTGACAATGCATTTAATGCAAGTAATCTGCAATACTCTTATAAAGATCTCATTGCAGCTGCACCAAGTTGCATATTTGTTCTTATTTGTTCTTGTTTTTAAATCTTACGGAATAGTTGATCCAAAAATAAAAATTTAGCTCAAAACGTATATGCTCAGGCCAAACAAGATGTAGATGAGTTTGTTTTTTCATCTGAAGAAATGTAAAGAAATTTAGCATCATGTCACTTGTTCACTAATGTATGCTCTGCAGTGAATGGGTGCCGTCAGAATGAGGGTCCAAACAGCTGATAAAAACATCACAATAATCTCTGAGCAATCCATATGACTCCAGTCCATCAATTAACATCTTGTGAAGTGAAAAGATAAATGTTTATAAGAAACAAATCCATCATTATGGCATTAAAGTTTTAAACTGTCACTTTTGGCCAAAATTCCAGTCCATTACCAATAATAATGCTTCCTTGAGTGAAAAAGTTCAAAAATCCACCAATTTATTAGTTTAGAACTGTTTTGAAACAGTGTTTAATCTGTGCATATTTCTCTCCTGATTCAGATGAGGCAACTTTTTCACTGGAGAAACCATTATTATGGATAGAGGACTCATATATTAGCCTTAAGCAACGGTTTGAACTTAAAAATATCTTAATGATGAATTTGTTTCTTATAAACTTACATCTTTTCTCTTCAGAAGGCATTAATTGATAGACTGGAATGGTGTGGATTACTTGTGAATTATTGACTCTCATTCTGACGGCACCCATTTACTGCAGAGCAAATGATGTAATGCTAAATTTCTCCAAATCTGTTCTGATGAAGAAACATGAGGGAGATGCATTCATTTTTGCAACTATTCCTTTAAACTGTGATCAACTGATTTTTGAAATGATATTTAGCAGTAGTTGTGATGCTGATTGTATGTTTTGGTCAGGACCTAGAAGAGTTGCTGAACAGGGTTAACTGCGCGGACTCTGCCCTTGCTATCGAGCAGAGCGGGGCGGCCATCATTGAACAGATCCAGAGGGCCAGAGAGCGTCGCTCCCAGATCACCTCAGAGGAGATGAAAGCTGTCATAGAGGAGAGAGACACTGCTTTAACCAGGGTACAAAGCTACAGCATGCACACACTCTCAGCTAAGGGTCAATCCTAACACACACCAGCCCTAAACACTCCACTCACAGTAGTTGTGTACCAAGCCAGAAACCTTTACACCATAAAAAAAAAAAAAATCAAATACGACTCTCTAAATATTGACTATCTCTCCTCCTGCGTTTTAACTCCTCTGCAAGATGGCTTTGATTATTGGTCTATTAAAGCACATACATCTGTGTTTATTCACAGATTCTGCACTGATTTAAGAATCAACACACCAGCCACCTAATTCACATGTAGGGACAAATATTGCTGCATAACCTCAAATATTTGGTATATCGTTCCTACACACATAATTCAATCAAATGAAAACAAACAAGCAGGTAGCTAAATATTGACATCCAGATATTCAGCTTCATCATAGAGTTCAAGTGTGGGGCAGTGGAGGTATTTGCTGGGATTTCTTTGTTGATAAATGCTGCCGACGTTTCATAATTGGGGTTATATAATGTGGTTGATTTATTATTTGGACACAGAATTGTATCTAACGGTCATTCCCAGTGTTGTTTTGGATCAGCGGGTAGTGTGTGTTGTAACTTTTATCAGGTGTGATGGTACAGGTCATCGAGGCCTTTCTGACTATTTGGTTTCCCAGACTTGTGGCACTCAGTATTTTAAACGGGTAGTTTACTGTAATCAATATTAATGGATATGAGGTGGTGTTTACTGGATATGAATAACACAAAACTCTTTTATATTATTAAAAACATTGCTATTTCCAGCTAAAATGTTGATATTTTAGAAATAAAAATCGGCAAGAAAACATGGTGTAGATAAAGAGTAAAAAAGGAAACTTTCATTTTTTTATTGTAAATTTTGGTTGTATAATGTGCTTTAATATTTCTGTGGTTGGATATGCAGGAATATTTTTGATTGATATGATTTCCATCTTCCTTGTGTAGACCTGCTTTGGTCTTTAAAATATCTGCCTGACAGGAGTGAATAAACAGGAGGAAAAAAGTCAATGCTACAAACTGAACAAATACAGCTTCCTGAAAGACTTGCTGTGCTACGACACCTCTGTGTGTGTGTGTGTGTGTGTGTG
>JAUMHE010000069.1:2493071-2548059 GCA_032359235.1 Enteromius mattozi | reverse complement strand
GGTGTATAAACAAAAATGATCAAAAGTAAATTAAAAGAGATTATTATTATTATTATTATTATTATTATTATTATTATCAATAGTAATAATAATAACAGAAAGTTAATAATATATAGATAATTAAATAATGGTCTAAATAAATAAATAAAATATATTTTATTATTATTAAATTGTTAATACATTTTTATTTTGATTTGATTATTAATAAACTGTTATATATTAAAACAACATATTGTTCTTAAATTATTATTTTAATTATTATTATTAATAACAAATGGATATAATTATTTAAAAATATTATTTATAAATCATCATTGTTATTATTATTGTAGTTGTTGTTGTTGTTTTTCTAAAAACAACTGTTAATTAATTTTTTTGTATAGTTGTTGCTGTTATTGTTGTTAAATTGAGCCCTAATTTTCAAAAGGAATTTAAGAAAATGTATTCCAGATTTTTATTTATACAGTTTTCTTGGCCAGTGTTGTAGCCATATGATGAACACTAAACAATGATGAAAATTGTCAAAACCGAGCCTAATGATATTCCACTTTGGTGACAGATTTTATGATTAACAAATAAATGTTGGGTTGTTTATATTTAGTTGTAATGATGTGGATTGTGGTCTGAAAATGCAGGGATGCAACTGTGCCACATGGTGACGATTACCGGTAGATAGAAAATAATAATTATTTATAATCTGATAAAAAGGTCCAGTCTGTCTCCAGGCAAAGCTTTCTGAAGATTTAAAAAAAAAAATTATATTTCACATTTAAGACTGTTCGGCTGATGGCTTATTAAGAAATATATTAAATTTTGTTATTAATGTAGCACTTGGTTTTTCTATAAATCCCCTTAATTATAGATTGACTCCTGGGATTACAGAGCGGGGTTTTTAATTTAAAACGAAATGGGAACAGCTGTCGTAAATTTAGTCAACAGTGCCAGGAACATATCCACAAAACAATTTAAAAATGAACAGGACTTCCGCTTATCGATTGACATTTTACTTTAAAGAAAGCTGGAGGAAATCTGCAGGGTGGGAAAAAAAAGAGTTGAGTTTAAGACGATGAGCAAAGACTTCTCCATCTTAAATCTTTATATTTAGTTTTTAGCTCAAACTAACTTTCAGGGATTTCATTTGGATGATTAATTTCAAGGTTTTTAATCGCCACACTCTTTAGCGATAGAGAACGGTAACCTGTGTTCTTTTTTATCATGGAAATTATGATCACAGATCAGCAAGTTGTTTTTTCTTTTCTCTTTTCAATCAAGATGTAAATTAGCATTTAATCATCATTTTTCACCAGAACAGCAAAGCACCTGCAAAGTGTGTTTTTGGCTCGTGACTTTTGTCAGTTGGTAGCACCCGGGGCTATTCCTTGTCTTATCTCATCAGTACTGTATGTCTCATTTTCACCTCAGCACAGAACCTGTTCAACAACCATAAAAAAGGAAATCTAAAATGATCAGTAGGTGTATAAATGAGTGTGCATGTGTTTTAAGATGGAAAAAATGAAAAGACACATATTTAATCTGTGCATCTTTGCTCCTTGGATGTAATTTTTTTTTCTTTTTAGCTATTTAGCTAATTTGATTACATTTTTAGCATTTGTAAACACATTTAAATGTTTTTTCCCTCCAAATTAGACACAGAAAATGCTAAATGGTCTGCTCATTTCATCTGGGCTCTTCATTTTAGAAAATATGTTAACAGGAAATCCAGACTGAATAGTTAAAATATGTGTGCAGGTTTGTTGGGAGCAATTTTATGGAGAAGAAATGTCTTGACAGAAAACAAGATTCATTAAGGGGCAAAAATGACCAAAAATTTGTTACAGTTAGTCTCTAATGATTAGAATTTGCCAGCATTAACATAATACAGATTCACACACACATATATATATATATATATATATATTATGCTGGCTCATTGGCTGGTTTTAGTTTGAAGCGCACGAGTCCCTCTGAAAGAAGTGCTGAGTGGGGGATGTTGCCCTCGCTCTGAAGCACCTGTGTTTGCTTTGCAGCTTTTCTCTGTGCATTGACAGCAGTGAAGTGATCTCACACGCTTGCTCCTGCCCCCATCGCTCTCTAGGCCTAGACCTCACCTATAACTCTGATTTCATCTGCTCTGAACCTTACTGACCATTAAATGTGGATGATATTATCTTTATAGCCTCTTTGCTGTCAGTTTCCTCAGAAAATGCTGAAATTCTGTGGAACACAAAAGCAGAAGGTGTAGCCCTCAAATCTCATTTAGGCTTCTGTGCATTCAAACCTGCCAGATGTAATACCACCAGTGAATTAATACCAACATCTTATCACGTTAGAAGGTTTGGTATTGAATGAACTGACTTTAAATATAGCAAATGAATTATATGGGCTGCTTTTATGATGCTTTTATGGTGCTTTTTTTTACTTTGATAGTCCCTGTTCACTATATACTTTTGTCTTATAGGATTGTGTTTATTTCTTTTTTCTTTTTTTTTTTTTTATGGAATTTATTAAACAATTGGATAAATAATAGATTAAAAATAATAAAAGTAATTATTTAGCAGAATGTTTTTTGTGTTTTGGAATGGCATTTGGGCAAATAAATTATGATATATTACATCTGGGTGAACTTTTGTCTGATTCTCTGTTTTATGTATGGCACACATTCTGCAGACACATTGAGCCCTGGTGTCATGTCCTAATTTCATTCCCCCTCAAATAAATGATAGTGGGTCCTCATAAAGATTGCATAAACCATCTCTTTCAGAGCATGCTATTGTTTATGGATGTTTTAGTTGTAGAAGATGCGGGTCTTTAAAGTCAGGGGCATCAGCGCTGCTGTTTTGTGCTCACTGTGTTACGAGAGAGATTTATGAGTGTGTTCTGCGGAGGAGGGCTCTCATGTATTTGGGCTCTTTGTTGTCAGACAAGGATGCATGTCTTTTGTCTCTGTCCTGTCGAAATGAATTTGTTTGATCAGACATCATCAGGTGACACAGGCTCGGAAACAGAGAAGGGTGCATGTGTTTCACAGGATTCCTTCTTTATATTGAAACACCCGTTGAGTCCAGTTTTACACGTAAAAACATTTTAACAACAGTTAGAATAAGTATTAGTTTGGTAATGGTTTATATGCACTGGAAAAGTGCAGGCCAGATAGAGATTATAATGGCAGGAAACTATTTCCTTTGTGAAAAAGAAGTACACTTTAGCAATTATTATGGAGATAATATGTTAAAAGAATATACTTAAGTGCAAATTGAACCCAAATTGTTTTTGGGTACTTTACTGTATGTTAATTGCAATGAAATGGAGAATTTATTAAAGATTAAATTATGCATATTTTTTTACACAAAAAACAAAATTTTTATCATTTACAAATGTTAACTATTTTGTCTTATGTACTGTACTGACAAGTATTTATGGTTTCATTTATTTATAATAGTTTTATTCCTATTTTCATTTCAGTTAAGTTTTCACTTGTATTTTTGTATTGAAATACGTTTGTAATTCCATAGAAGTAATTTGGTGTATTTTTAAATATATCAACTTTTAAATGTGAATATTAACTTTAAATATAAAATTTATATGTGCTTAAGGATGTTAGTCAAACCATCAAAATATATTGTGTACAGTTATTAAACATTATGATTTGTTATTATAACATTATTAACATAATGATTTAACATGTATTTTAAATGAAAACTTTTAATTTGACATTATTACAAAGTTTTGTTTTTTGTGTACTTAAGTATAAGAAACATGAAAGTATTCAAATACAGTACACATAAATGGGCTTTTATTTCATTAATATTATATTAAACTGTATCTGCTTAAAATTTTTGGTAACATTTTATTTTACGGTTACACCTATGAATTAGCATGCATATTACTAGAATATTAGCCATGTATTAGTCCTATTTAAGCATATATTAAAACCTTCTTCTACATCCCTAATCATACCCAATACCTAAACTTAACAACTACCGCACTAACTATTAATAGGCAGCAAATTAAGAATTTATTGAGGGAAACATTGTAATTAATAGTTAACAAGTGTTACCTACCAGTTTTTCTAAAGATGTAAATAAAACAAAGATTACTGCAGTATGTTTGAGAATTTTAGTGCTATTTTAGATTTCATAAATGTTCATTTGTTTAGCTATTTCAAAAGAACAAGAAAAATCCTGTTTACCGTGATATGTAGCATTTATAATTTTGCACAACTGCATCTAAGTGGCAGCGTTCGGTGACCTCTGACATGATACGGGCCGTGCAGCTTTAAATGAGCTCCAGTCAGAGCGACAGAGCGGACTGTGACACCGCTGATAACCTCCATCACATCCTCCTCTCCCCACTGGGTCAGAAAGGCCACGACCAGCCCACCTCTGCCCCACCAAACGCTCGCTCATAAAGGTCAAGGCTGCGACCCTCCTTTGCAGGGCTTAATCTCTACAGGTTAACACGTTACTCTGGGAACCTAATTTGGATAATATTGTAATGAATGCTGATAAAATACATAAGATTAAAAGAATTGCGCTTTGAAGTTGAGCTCCCCTCCCTGTTGGAGAAAAGTACATATTGACTTTAGAGGTTTGAGGCTTTTTGATGTTCTCTTTGACTTGCGAGACCCGCGCTCCAGTAATTAGAATGATTGGGCCTGCACCAGCGGAAGCTGCATGCGCTTATGAGTAAAAGTGTTTCGGGGATTGAAATGCACCGGGCGTTTGAGTCATAGGCCTGTTTCAGTTACAGTCATGTGTTTGCATGAGAAAGCATGCAGACTTATCTATAGCATGCAAAGATTGTATTTGCATGTGTGTCTTTAGCCTGCATTTGAGGATTTTTAATCACAGGCCGCATCAGAAATGTATAACGGTACACATGCTTACACAGCTAGCAAGGAATGTTCTCAGAAAGTTCTAGCATGGTTCTCTCGTAGTTATGAACAGTTATTCTTCCAGTATAAGGTTAATAGAATTTATTTAAGGTTACCTCATTTTTAATAAATAACTTTTTTTTCTGAAAAAAGAAAATGCTGGTTGCTCTAACAATTAAAATGTTTCTTTCTTTTTTTTTTAGGATGGTGGAGAACACATTCAGTTGTTTTAATATTTTTGCTCAATTATGAAATGGAACGTTCCCTTGTGAAAAAGTGTGGGTGGGGTGGGGGGCTGCCATCAGAACAAAGTTTTCGTGACTTGTTGAGCATGTTATCAAAATGTTCTTGGAACACATTTTTTAAAAATATTATTTGGTGTTCAGGTAATGTTTTTCCTTAACATTTAACTTAGTTATTTTAGTTTTTATAACAGTTTTTAAACATTTAAAAAAAATAGACATTTTAAATGTTCAGAGAACATTCCAAAATAACTTAAGAGCGTTAGCAGAACATCTCTGTATGGCTCTTGAAACATTTTCTTAAAGATTTTGATTTCTAGTTATTTGAGTTAGTGTAACGTTTAACACAAGAATGGTTTTATTAGTGTCAGATAGTTCAGAAAACATTTTAAAGTTGCATTCCCATAATGTTTAGTGAATTTTAAAATGGAATTTTCCTTTAATGTTTTCTCTAACATTCAAAAAAAAATAAAAACTTAAAAAGGGACATTTTAAATGTTCATAATGTTTTCATAATTTAATGGGATCATTAACAAATCTTTCTTAAAATAATTTTCTTAAAATATTTTTTATTAGCTGGGCATAACACATACCTACAACTGGCATCATTGTGAAGTATTGCAGATTTTGGTTATTGTGCTCCCATCCAGTGCATCTTGGCTCTGTTTCAAACAGGTGCCAAACTGAATGTGTTTTGCAGACAATGCATCCAGTAGGATGAAAGCTTTTAAGCTTTATCGCAGTTTGTGATATCCCCCAAAGATAAGGCACGCACAGCATTCAAGTGTTCTTGAAGAAAACTGTTGAAATTCCAAGCCTATCAATGACACACCTCAATTCAACAAACCAAGGTATAGAAAGTGACAAGTTATATAGTCATTCATCTCCAGCACTTATGATAACTCCACGTCTTGCATTCATTCGAAGGAATAGTTCAACAATTAAATACAAATAAATATTATTTACTCACCATCATGTCATTTTATTCTGTGGAGCACAAAAGACACACTTTGATGAATGTCTGAGCTGCTGCTTTAAATATGACAAACATATGTGATATTTTTTACAGCTAATGGGGTCTTGTTCACATGTCTTGTGCTCTATATTTTAAGTTTTCTGACTTAATATGATTACTTTGTATGAAAAAACAGACCACATTTTACCTAGTATTTGCAGGAAATCTTTCCTTTCCAGTCTCACTTCTACTTTTTTTTTTAAATATTACACACAAACATTTATTTGCTTTTTTTTTTTTTTTGAAAGTTGATTTTTTTTCTTTTAGTACTCCTATACAAGTGTGGAATAACATGGAGATCAGTAAATAAAAGAAACTTTTTTGGGGGGTAAACCATTCTTTTAAAATAAAAACAGATACGTTCATCCTCTATCTTTCTATTTTAACCCCCCTCTTCCCTGTTTATCTCCCCAACTCTCCCTTTCTTTGTCCTCCCTCTTCTCTCTGGAGTGTATTGCACGCCTTTACAGTTGTACAGGTTGTCATGTTTGTTTAGACAGTCTCCATTGTGTCTGTCTGCTCGCCCAGCTGTTGATAGGATGAGCCCATCAATACATCTGTTTCAACGGCAGGTCATTAGCAGGGGCTTTATTGTGCCACAGGTTTAGGCAATGAGAGGTAGGGGACAGTGTTTACCCGGCCTTCCCTGCACCCACCGGCCCAGGGATCCCTCCGTCTCACAACACACCGCTGCTGAGTAGGTGCTGAGTTTGGAGACAATAGGGTCAATTGCGTCCTCCTCAGACTGAGTTTCTCCTTGTGTGCACACGAACCAATGAACGAAGTTCAGTTGGAGTTCAGATAGTTATCTGCCTGACATTGCTGATGAAAAAAAGCTGAGTTCTGCCTGATCTAAAGTTGAGAAAACAATGAAATGAGCCCATAAATATGAAATGATGATATTTAATGTTTGATTGCTCTTGGTTAGACCAGTATGCTTTACGTGACAGTAGGAGAAACGTCATGGCAACAGTTAAAAAGCGGTGCATACCTGCATCATATTATGAACTGCGTTCTCTTCCACGCCATGAAAGATATTTTTTTACTGATACAACAATTGATTTGTACCATATTTCTATATATAAGTACTTTTGTGTTTGTATAGATCAATATATAGGATTTGGCAATTTTTTGACTCCATGTTAGTGAGAAATCACATATATATATATATATATATGATTTCTCTCTTATATATATATATATATATATATATATAAGTACATATAAATTTTAACAGTTTTTGATTATGCATTATTATTTATTTACTATAACCTTGTCTGCTATAACCTTTTTTTTTACTCTTCATTCACATGGGATTCTTTGTTTCTTGGAAGTTTAGTAAATATTAATGAATAAATATGTGTTAATTTAAATCGTTTTTATTTGATTAATTTTTTTTTTTTTTTTTTCCTTTTCATACTTTTTTCTTTTGCTATTAGTAAAACTCATATTGACTGTGTGCTAATTCTCCCTGTGGAATTCTTTGTATTTTTTGAGGTTTATTTAGGAGGCAATAAAGTGAATAATTATAAAATATTTTTATTTATGCATAAATATTTATTCATTTATTCATTTATTTATTTACTTATTTTATTTTAACAATATTTTTGTAGGGTTTTTTGTCATCCGTAAAACCCATAGTGCTGTTTTCCTTATATAACTCTTTGTGCTTCTAAAAGGTTTAATGTTTCACTTGAGCTGTCCATACATGAACAGTGTGTTTAACAGAGCACAATATGATCTGACCTGCATTTCTTCAATTTCTACAGCTCGAGGAGGAGCTTCAAGAAGCTCAGAGAGAACGAGATAAAGCCCTGCTGCACAGTCACACGGTGGAAGAGGAGCTGCAAACCTTACGCAGGTATCATAGGTGAACCACCTCACCTTACACTGCACAGTAACTCCTTAAACCACTCACTTGATGCATTTTACAGTTTGTTTGAGTTGTGACCGAGCACGAACCTGCTGAGGCATGCCTTAAGTGTTCAGTGAACTTACAAATAAACAAAGGTGCAGGGCAAGGTGTTTTGAAGGATTGTAATAATTCAGGTGATGGATAATGTGTTGGTGTTAGTGCAGGAATTAGGAGAAAGCCTTTGCATGCCATTCCAGAGGTGAGGAACCAAGAGGGCTTTGTATTAGAGGGTCCGGTCCATCATCTCTGGATTCTTGAGGTTTATGCATGTCACAAGAACCATAGTTTAAGGAACACATATGCATTATTAACAAAGTGTTTTCCCTCCTAATTCCCTCCTAAACTCCTAATTTGATGCTTATTGATAGTAAGGTAGATGTTTGAAGTTGTTAAGTTTAGGTATTGAATAGGGTTAAGGGATCTATACAGAAGTCAATGGCTGCGTTCACACAGCAGCAACAAACCATTAATTATGACTTTTGCTTTAATAAACACCTCTAATTTTCTGCTTATTAATAGTTAGTAAGGTAGTTGTTAAGTTTAGGTATTGGTTAGGATTAGGGATGTAGAATAAGGTCACGTACGCAATATGTGCTTAATTTGTGCTAGTAAACCGCTAATATTCTAGTAATATGCATGCTAATAAGCAACTAATTAAGAAACCCTAAAATAAAGTGTTACCATGTAGTCATGCAGAATATGTGCTTTAAAAGTATGATGATCAGTAATGATCAGACAAATGTTAATAATAGGCATGCTAATAAGCAACTTGTTAACAGTAAGAATTGGTCCTGATCTAACCAGACTTTTGACTGCACTGAAAAATTCCTGTAAGTATTACAGTATTACTGGCAGCTGAATGCCAGTAACTTACTGTAGATTTAAATTTACGTTATTTACGGGCAACAGTTTGTTCAAAGATAAATGAACATTAAACATTAAAAAGTCTTTATCTTTACAGGAAAAAAATAAGTCAAATTTCTTTGAACCAATATCAGAAAAAGGTTAATGAGGATTTCTGGTTCCCAGAATGCTTTGCTTTAGGCTGTTTTAATAGTTTTATTGTGTAAAGATAGACTTACTAATGTTCATTTACTGTATCTTTGAACAAACTGTTGCCAATAAATTTAATAAATAAAAATTTACAGTAAGTTACTGGCATCCAGCTGCATAATTACAGCATATCTTTTTACAGTGTAGTTTACTTCACAAATGTTCATTGTTGCAGCCTGGTAGCTCATAAACGTTACTTTGTTACCTGTCCAGCTATCAGAAATCACATTGGAGTTTGTCCTTTTAGAATCAACTTTCCATTTTTTGTACAATATGCATTAGGGATGTCAAAATTAATCGATGCATTGCGATGCGGATGTGAATGATTCTGCATCAATGGTCGAATAGACCATAATCAATTATAGCCCATGACATCATTCGCATACACGCTTGTCACGCGAGTATTAAAATGCACTCTCTCTATTTAAAATCTGAGCTTTGCTTTTTCCATATGGCACGTGTGTGTGCTAGAGACAAACATGGCGGGATTCATTGCACAGAATATGCACTGCGAAATGCATGTGATTTGCTTGACTTCAACTCGCTGTTATTTTAGTCTTTTACTTTACTATTTACTGTGCACGAAACCCACGTACTGACAGACTTTCAGACTTTTCTTGTTTATCCTGAAGCTCGCGGCTGCAGTTAAATTCACTTGAATCTACTTTTATGATACGAAATTGATCAGTCAGTTATGTTTTCAGAACAGGACAAAACATCTGATGTGTGGAAATTGATCTGTGCATTAATGTGAAAGAAGTCTTTTAAAGCTGGAATCTTTCAGTTGCATGGAAATGGAAAAAGTATTATTTTTAGATTATTCAGATGGTCTACAGACTAAGAAAACTGGTTCTTTTAAGAACCAATCACAAGAAGGTTCTTTTATGAAACCTATTCTTTTCTAAACCTTTTAAGATTGTAGGTACGTCCTTTTACTTGTATAACTCCTTTTGGTTATGTATTTGACTGCCAGCAGTAGAATAGTTGAGGTGGTTTCTGTATCACAAAACCTCTATAATGTAAAAAGACCCTCATTGCCTGTAATTACTGATAGAAGCAGAAAGTATGCCTCATGCACTGAGTCATCATCATCCAGCTTTATAACAGATTATGAGCATTGAAACTGCTTTTATGTGTTTTGTTTGCTTTGCCCAAAGAGAAATGAATCGCTCGATCTAAGTGAAGTGAGTCATTAGATTACCGCAAACTCATGATCTCAAGGATTGGAGCGTTCGTGAAGTTGTGATCTTGAGCCACATCTCCTGCAGACGCTGTCAGAGGTCTGTCCACGCTGGGATACTCGGCGCAAAAAACCATCCAGAGGCACCGACCGCAAGCGTTTCAGCACCACCTAACATCTGATTGTTTTGGCCTGCGAGTTGAACTCTGTGCTTATTTAATGTTTTATTCAAAATGATAGTCGGGGTCTTAAATAACCAAACCAAAGCATTCCCAGTGGCCGTGATGGACTACCGCAGACCCTCCCTCCCCGGTTCTTGTCTTCCAGCCAGAGGGCTTGTTTGCTTTACTTGGGGTTTATCTGTCAGTGAGGACGGCTTTGATAGACGATATGGAGTAAATACATTTGGCTCATAAACTGGTCGTGCTGGTTAAGTGAGCTGCGTCCGGTTTCACTGAGACATACATCCGTGTGTATCAAGGACTTTCCATTTGCATTCGTCACATCTTATTAGATCTCTTCCATATCTCTTTGTGCATGATTGCGTGTTTGTGTTTCACTCCAAAAGGGTTTACCACCAAGTCATGCTATAGTAGAACTTTTGGTAACACTTTACAATGCAGATTGATATGTTAATTTTTTTAACATTTTAAGTTTGATAAATCAACGTAAGTCAGTGTTTTATTAACAAACATGCACTGACAATGAGCAATAGCACAGTATTGTTCAAAAGTTTGGGGTTTGGTAAGGTTTTATTTTTTTATTTTTTAACCAAGGCTGCATTTATTTGATTTGAATATATATATATTGAGAAATATTATTTCTATAATTATGCATAGTAAAATGCAGTTTTTTCTTGTGATGGCAAAGCTTTAACATCATTACTCCAGTCTTCAGTGTCACATGAACCTTCAGAAATCATTATAATATGCTGATTTGCTACTCTAGAAAAATTTCTGATTATCAATGTTGAAACCAATTATGCTGCTTAATATTTGTGTGGAAACCTTGAAACAATTTAATAAGAATTCTTTAAGGAATAAAAAGTACAGCATTGATTGAAAGTATGTTAACAAATATTCGTAATATAATTTATTTAGATTAATAATATAATTTATAATAAGGATTTTTGCTATTTTTGAGTGATTTAATGCATCCTTGCTCAGTAAAAGCGTGTATTAAGTGTATAGTGTGAATATTTTTTAACTTTATAATTAATATTAAACTAGATTTTTTTAGGAAATGTGAAAGTGTTGTTCACTGCTAGTTCATGGTACCTAATCCATTCATTTATATTAATAAACTGGCCCTATTTTAAAGTGCTTCCAAACATATTTTTTAGGTTTACAAAGAGCTACTCTTTAAAAAGGATTCAGAAAAGAACTTTATCTAAAGAACTGTTATGGGTTGTTTTTTTTGGTGCGTGTGTGATGTTGGTGCTCAGCTACGAACTGCTCGTTTCTAAAACAGTTCAGCGTCTGCTGCTGCACACCCAAACTCACTTAATCTGAGAAGAGAGCTCTCACTCTTGTAGTCTTTTCTGTCTGTCCCAGCAGGAGGAGGAGAAGGAACACATTGTATTTCCTCAGACAATCTGCATTGTGTGAGCGTCAGGGTGTCCAGCGCCGGTCCCCAGCCCCTGCCAATGTGGCACCAGCGCTGAACCTTTAAAAGGAGAATCCTCCAGGCCCAACAAAGGCCAGAGCATGGCTGCGTGTGTTTGCTCTCAGGATTGCCCGACCACCTCCATTGTGTCTTTTAGGATAACAGACAGTCTGTGTCACATGAAAGGGCAGTGAACAGATGAGAGAGAGAGAATGGGGTGGTAGAAAAAAATGTCTGCGGCGTGAACCTCGGGCTCTGATAGAAGTGGCTCCGAATAGTGTAGCGTACACACGCTCCCCGCTGATGAAGAGAAACACTTAGGCAATTTTGTTCACTTGGGGTGGGTTGTTCTAATGGGTTATCATTGGCCGGCCGGTGAAGGAGAGGTTAGACTGTGAGTTTAAGGTGCTTTGTTTGAGCGTCAGCCAACAGGGAGACAGTGCTGGATAGACGTGTATTAACACCACAGGTCCCCGTACGGTCTAACTCCCCAGTGATCGCTCATTATCACACATGCTAAAAGCTCAACCTGTCAACACTTGCAGCTCGATAGTCATTAGCAGATACAACGTACACATACATGAGCTCTCTTTTCCAATACTCTTGCGCTATAAGCCAAAGAGACTGGTTTCGATTTTCAGCTCAAATTAGATTTTTTTGTTTGTTTTCAGGTTTTTCTTATGACCTTTTAAATCTGACACACTGGTCAGAATAATCTGACCTGTAAGAATAAACCAGCCTGCCCAGATATGTTCATAAAAAATTTCATAATATCATTAATATTATACTTCACATTAGAAGAGATAAAAACCCTTAACATTTATGAATTAGCATGAATTTTTACATTAACTCTTACGTTTAACACTAAAATTTATTACATTTATATAATATAATTATCATATAAATTATATTTATAGGTTTTACAGTATTTTAAAATCTATGATTTTCTATAACTTTTTATTTTCTCTCTCTCTCTCTCTCTCTCTCTATATATATATATATATATATATAATGTTAGTGTCAAACAATTAATCGTGGTAAATTGTATCCAAAAGAAAGTTATGTTTACATAAATTTTTGTGTGTACTTTGTATATTTATGTATAAATACACACACATACAGTGTATATTTTGAAAATATATGTATTTACATGTATACATTTATATTATTATAAGTTAAATTACATATATATAGATATTTTTAATATATAAGCGTAACGTATTTTTCTTAAATGTATGCATGCATGTGTGTGTATTTAAAACATGCTATTTGAGCCAGTCTTTTGTGGAGTCTCTCACTCATTTTGGTATTTAATATTTGTGTTTATTATTAACTTTGTATATGAGGTAACACAGTAGCAAGATGTCTGATCTTTACAGAGATTTCTAATCATTCATCTCTCGGCAAACTGATTATCAGTGGCATTTATTTCCATTTTCTTGTGTTTTCCCCCTTTCGTTCAAACCCCTGCCGATTGAGCTGAAATTACTTATTCTCAGAAATCCTTCGACGCTGATAACACCAGTTGTTATGCCACATTGCTAGATGGAAACCTTGAATTTATGTGATATTTATAACGCCTGTGGCATTAACCGACTTTATCCCCAAAACAGAACAAACTGCAGCCGCTGCATTAGCCGTCTTCACCGTTCTGTGCAGCAAAATACATTTTGTAGATTGCATGGAACTCCTCCCAGCAAGCATTGGCTGCTTTATCCAAACGCACAGCAGCGTTCCTGCCCAGGCTCAGCGAAGGAAATTCATTTTTTCATGAACGAGTGATTGCAACTTTGGTATTTGTGTTCACCATTGTGTGTGTTCTCATGTTTCTGTGTTCTGTTGAGGGAACAAGACATATTGAAACAACCACGGTCTTTATCAGCAACTGTCAGCATGAGTGATTGGTGTAAGGAATGGTGGTCGGTAGTTAGCTTATATCCACCTCAGGTTGCTATAGACACCTGTCAGTAGAATATCTGTCTCTGCTTTAGCTGCGGTCTCTGTGTACTTTTTTTGCCTGTAGATAAATGCTCTCTATTAAAAGGTTATTTTACATTTCCCATCTGATAGCATTTTGTGGCTGTGTTAATGTTTAACTGGCCTGTAGAGTTAGAGGGCAGGTTCGTTGGGATCCCACCCCTGTGATCAGGTATCTTACTCTTCTGGTTAATGTTTAACAGAGTCCTCAGGTCGTCTGTCTGGCAGCCTTTATAACTAGACCAACATATACTGCTGTTTTTAACGAGCAGCATATGTTTAGCTGAATGCAGTCAATAGGATTTTAAAAAGTACAAGGGGAGTTATTAGCATTTCTTTTATGAGTGGGTTTTCACTGCTACTGTTGCTTATACTTTAAGGAATAGTTGTAAAAATGTAGTTACTCACAGGCCATCCAAATTTTATAAGACTTTGTTTCTTCATCAGACCAGATTTGAAGAAATTTAGCATTACGTCACTTGTTCACCAATGAATCATTTGCCGTGAATGGGTGCCGTCAGAATGAGTCCAAATAGAAGATAAAACATCACAATAATTAAGAAATCTACACAACAGCAGTTCATAAATTAGGTTTTGTGAAGTTAAAAGCTCCTAGTTTGTAGTAAATAAATGCAATATTAGGTCTTTAAACTTCAAACGGTTGCTTTCTCCCATGAAAAAGTTGTCTTGTTTGAAAAAGGAGAGAAATATACACAGATTAAGTACCTTGTACAAGCAAAAAATGCCCAAAAAAATTCTAACCAAATATTTCAGACTTTTTTTTTTTTGTAACCGCAAGAAACGTTCTGATGCATTACGGACTTTAGCCAAAAATGACAGTTTAAAGTTAAAATGCGATAATTATGGATTTGTTTCTTTAAAACATGCAGCTTTTTAATTTACAAGATGTCAATTAATGAGCTGGAGATTATTGTGATGTTTTTATCAGCTGTTTGGACACTTATTCTGACGGCACCCATTCACTGCAGAGCATTCAACATTGGTGAACAAGTGATGTAATACTACATTTCTCTAAGTAATTCTGAAGGGATAAACTCATTTACATCTTGAATGGGTTAGTCAATTTAAATTCTTATATGTGCACTCTTAAAAATGTTTCTGTGATTCCATGAAGAACCTTTAACATCCATCCAATCCATTGCACAAAAGGTTCTTTATAGTGGTAAAAAGTTCTTCAGATTATTCAAATATTCTTTGCACCAAAATAAATAATGGTTCTTTAATGAACAGTTCCTAGAAAGGCCTATAGTAGGACTATAGTAGTTATAGTTTAGTTAAACCATATAGTTTCTGGTATGCCGTTGCTTCAAACCCTTTTGGAACCTTTATTTTTAAAAGAGCTGTATAATCACACATAATTTCACACATCTGTCACAGCTTCTATGTAGTGAACTGTGTACTAGACAGGTTGCATTTATATGCCTGTTTATGAATCTCCATCATACTGGCATCTCCATTCTTCTGAGTGGGACAGGAACGTCATATATCCTACTATAATTATTCTCATAAAGCGGGGACCAGGATGGAACAGTTGTGTCTGTGGGGGGGTGGGAGGACTTAGATAAGATAATCCATAGTGTGGCAATGCTTCTCTGCCCTTGTTTGTCACTGTCATTGGACCTTTGTACCCAATATGTTTGCATTTAATTAAACAAAGCACACAACTTTACATCACTTTCTCGACCATCAATATCGCATCAGAATTGATTACTTCCTGCCTTAAAAAAAAAAAAGAAAAAATAAAGGAAGAACCTGACATGGAAACCTCCCTGGGACTAATTAGCAAGACCGAATGAGTAATATGACTTTAGGGCAACAACACACAGGCACATTGGCTAAAGCCAAAAGACAAAAGCTGCTGTCAATCAATCTTGATGTCTCTGTCACTATAGACACATGCAGGCATGCGAGCTAGACAGACGTTTTGTATTGTCAGCTAATCGTGGTATTCTATTAAATGCATTGTTTCCCTGGCTAATATGAATGCCCACTTAATAGCGCTGTGGTTTTTTTGTATGTCTGCAGTCGCAGGTGAGCAGAGTGTACCTGTGTGTGTTATTACAGCCGTTCAACTCGTTTCTGCTTGAATAAAAAGGGGAGCAGGTGTTATCATTATTTAGACCTGATATTGACATCTCGGTGCTCTTGGTGTCATATTAAAGCATATTAGTCCTCTGCAGTTTGTTGACAGATTTTAAAGCACCTTTAAGCATAGAACATTGTAATAGGGCTTGTTAAGGGAAGAAAAAATTACTTTTCATTGGACATACAATAAAACAGGTGATAAAATCTATTAGACGTAGAGTATGTAACCACATAGCAACCACGAAAGTCTATCCACCTTATTTTGCAAGTGAGACTTAGAATTTATTACCCGCTATTCACCTTTTTTCTGACGTAAAAATGGGTGCCGCCATTCTTAAATTTTGTTGGTATAGCGTCCGGTCTCATCCACTTTTTTAGCTGTACAAAACCGCTCGTTTTGCTGCTTGATATTGAAAATGGATATGTCCTATCATGTTGTTTTAATGTATTATCTTAATTATGAACACACTGGTTTGTAGTGCAAACAGTTACTGCACGTTGTTATTCTCCTCGTTATTTCCCTGTAGCATCTAATGAACCGGAAGCCTCACTCATAGGCTTACTTCCATGTTCACGAAAAAGATAGATAGGTAAATAAAAAAATAACTAAGTTCAGTACAACAAACTAGTCTGTTTATGACAGTGATAATAAATTCCAATATTATGGTAACAAGTACCGTGTTGGCACGTTTAACGGTCATCAGCATCCCAAATCCTTACAAGTTTTTCAAATTTGTACATTTATAACACGATTCTTTGTATTATATTACCTTTGCATCAAATTACAAAAAATTTCTAATGCAGCGTCTATGGGAGGGACATCAAATTTGACATCATTTGCCCTTCTGACTGCCGTTTTTCTTTTGCCATTTGAGCAAATGGGAATGCAAAAAAGATATATTTGTGGTACCATCCCATTCACTGCCCTTAAAGTTAACCCAACTATGATGACTTCCACTGCGGAGAAACCCGGAAACGTGAAAAGGGTTTTCACATAAAAAAAAATGCTTAGTTGTCTATTAGCATTTTTTATTAATCACAATGGCAATTATTAGACTGCTGCATGCAGCTTTGAAATCTTTGGCATGTACATTTCAAAAACAGGAATGGCTTGGCAACACTTTAGCATTTTGATGTATTTAAATTGCAAAGGAAAGCTGTATCATGTTCTTTGGAACGTCTGTTTTCTCAAGAAGTTGATTTGGTTTTTCTTTTGTGACAGTTAGCAGCATTTCAATTTATTACTATTACTTCATTGGAACTTTTTTTGCGGTGGTTGTGCAGTTCTGCTGTTCGTTGTTTAGTCTAATCGTCACCCCTAGCCTTCCATTTTTTTTATCTTGACCCTCGTTATCTCACGCCTTGTTGAAAAACACCTGTCTGAATTTCACCTCGTGTTGGATGCAGTGCCATGAGAGCGCTAATGTATTCCTCTGACATTCTGAGGAATTATTAGTCCCAGATATTGTTTCTTGTACTGACATTCCGTTTGAATATTAGATGTGTCTGTTGATATAGAGTTATGATTCCCCACCTCCAGGTAAACTGCAAGCATGCTCTCTCTGTGTCTGGGTCAAGTTTCATGTTTGTGTAAGAAATTTGACCATTGGCATTTCTCCTCCTGGTTTATGAAACATGAGCTTGATGCTACACCGTCAGTCAGCCGTTATATTGTTCTTGTAATTTTGATGATTGTCTTTCCTGAGGATCTACTGAAGTGTGTGATGAACAAGAAAGATATGTGGTTTTGTAGATTTTATATGCATTAAAATTGGTATTACTTGGAAATTAACATGCTTACAAATTCAGTTCAGTTAATTTTAGTTAATATTTTTTTTAATTCGTAAACAATCATATAATCTATGTTGCCTACTGCATTCATTAGAATAAATGTATAAATGACCTGGTCAAGTTAAAAATTAGTTAATATCGCTGAATCAAACTATAGCACTATAACTAAAAGTAATTGAGGTTAACAGTGCAGTTTTAGAGTGTAAGTTTTGTTAATAAAATATAAGCTTATTGTAACATGTCTGTCTAGTTTTAGTCTTGTGTTTCTTGTCTCCTCGTGTTTATTTTGGTCCTTCCCCACGTGTATGCCCTTATATGGTTTTTCCTGTGTTTCCCTGTGATTATTAGTTAATTATGTTCCACTCGTGTTTCCCCAGCTGTCTTCTCTTTAGTCATTAGTTCTCAGTGTATGTATACCTGTCCTTTTGAGTTTACCTTTGTCCGTGATTAATGTTATTTAATGTCATTTTGTGCGTGCTATGATTTGTAACTCCAGCGTCTGAATTAAAAGTGACTTTACTTTATTCTGCTTGACCGGCATTCCTTACTCCGCACGGCAAAGACGTTACACTTATATAGCATTTATATTATGGTTTATTGTTTTAAATATAAAACTTGGCCCATGCATAATCTGTACCCAGCTTTTTACATTTAAAAAAGGGCATATTTACCGTATTTAAATTTATTAAGCATCTGCTTAATGAACTGAAATATGGTTAACTCTTGTAAGACATTTTATATTTTAATGCCTAAAAATGCAATTATAGAAAAAATGTAGTTTGGGAACTTATATATGATATGATATGTTATATATATTTATATGCTGGCAAATGATTAATCACGTCCAATCACATTAATCACATCCAAAATAAAAGTTTTGTTTACATTATGTATGCTGTGTATATTTATTTTGTGTATGTAAATACACATGCAAACATGTATATATTTCCTACAATTTATTTACAGTAACACTTTAGAATAGGTAACACTTGTTAACTATTAACTATGACTTTTCCCTCCGTAAACTCTTAATTTACTGCTTATTAATAGTTAGTGCGGTAGTTGTTTAGTTTAAGTATTGGGTAGGATAGAATAAAGTCATGTAGAATAAGGCATTAATATGTGCTAAATAAGAACTAATAAATATAATATATATGCTAATAAGCAACTAATAGGTGTAACTGCAAAATAAAGTGTTACTTTGTTTGCATTATAAATTAAGGTATAACATAAGGTTTGGTAACACTTCTTTCAAGAAGTAAACACGGTCAATTCATGACTGACTCTATCACTAATTACACTTATGTAATAAGTGTGTCAAAACTGTGTTTTCAGTGTGCTACAGCATCAGGCTGATGAGACCAGTCCTGACAGTCCTGTCACCTCACACCAGAGCCAGACCCAGATTCAGCCCCTCCTGCACCGTCTGCAGCAGCTGACGTCAGAATTTCAGAGCGCTCAGACTCGGCTGTGTCTGACCCAGGAGAGAGAGAGAGAGGCCAATGAGAAAGTGCAGAGGTGAGTACAGACGTGCACTTTCTGGTTTAACATGGGAGAGTTTAAACATCATACCAAAACCATGTTGAACTATCAGTCAGCCGGTCAAGGTTTTGAAATGATGAGGATTTTGTAATTGTGTTTGAAGATCTATTTATCATTACCAATGTTTTTTAAAAAAATTCTGCTTAATATTTTTGTGGAAACAGTGATGCAGTGCTGTTCAAATGTTTTGGCCATGAACACATTTAAATGTTGTTCTTTCTATTAATCAAAGAATTCTATAAAATATACAGTATATTCCGTTTTTGCAAAAATATTAAGCATGCAACTGTTTTCAGCACTGATAATAAGAAGAAATGTTTCTTGAGCAGCAAATCGGTATATTAGATTGATTTCTGAAGGATCATGTGACACTGAAGGTTGGCGTAATGATGCTGGAAATTCATCTTTGATCACTGAAATAAATTACATTTTAAAATATATTCAAATAGAAAACAGTTATTTAAAATTGTAATAATATTTTACTGTTTTACTACATAATTAATCAAATATGTAGTATTTTTATTTATATCTAAAATTATTATTTAAATTTGGGTTCTCAGAATATTTTCCCCTTGTTAATGACAGTTTTGTTCACATTTGCCCATTTACTCATTTACCCTTCTTTAATTTCAAGTTCCAAACTTGTATGCCTTGCTTTTTTCCATGAAACAGAAAAAAAGATGTTATACAGAATGTGGGTGCTGCTCTTTTCCTTTCTGTCACAACATATGAGGACTGTTAAGCTGAAAATGAGAAAAAATACCATGAAAGCAAAATGACTAAATGTCTTCACAACTAAATCCATATGACTCATTTAGACTCCTTTTATATGATCCATTTTTGGAGTCAACAGTGTGGATCCTTATTCACTTTTGTTGCACTGAAGAGCATGAATGTTCTTCACTTTAGTGAAGCCAGTTTATTCCTGTTTGGAGATATTCCTGCACTTGTTGGATGTACTAAAGCCTGTTCTCTCAGCCTCTCTAACCTTGCCCTCCTGATCTGTTCTGTGCATTTATAAAAACTGGTCGTCTGGTAGATATTCCCTCTCTCTCCCTCTTGTCTCGTTCGCATGGGGGGCTCCACACGCAAAGCAAACACAGGCCGGCCTGCTGATCTATTTACATGATGAATTAACCAAAGGGGGTGGAGATGCTGAGCCGAGGGGGTGCTCAAAACACGGAGAGAACCCCCCACTACCCCATCACAATGACAGAACTTTAGTGCACTGTTTACACATGCCGCTCTGAAGGGTTTCCATTTTCAGAGGTAAGATCACACAGCCTCTGCTGCAGGACATGAAACTCCATATCCCACAATGCACTTTGCTTTGACCAGTGCTGCTGTGTCCTCACCTAGACAGCAAGTGTGTATCAGAGCGGCTTGTTTGTGTACACTGGTCTGACCGAGCGGTGTCTGCAGTGCAAGGTTCAGTCGTGTGAGTCACTAGTGTCTTCAGCATGGAGTTGCTACTGGAAGAGTCTCTGTGTAGTATTACTGGAAGCTAACAAGTTCCCTGTATTCTGAGAATTAGCATGTTATTTACTTCTCGAGGCCCTGCATCACTTCTTAAAGGAATCGTTTACCCAAAAATGAGCATCATTTATTTACCCTCGTGGCTTTCTTTATTCTGTGGAACACAAAAAAAAGATATTTTGAAAAATGTTTGACCTCACTGATTTTCCTTGCATGGGGGAAAAGAACATTGAGACATTTCTTTTATTTTGTCAAAGAAAGTCAAATAGCTTTGGAACAAAATTAGGGTAAATAACTATAAAAACTTTGCTCAGAACAAATGTGCCCTAAAGATACTACTATGATTTTGTTATGTGTAAATAAACTACAAAGATGTCTATTCAGTGGTGATGC
The DNA here is from genome assembly GCA_032359235.1 of Enteromius mattozi. NCBI lineage: Eukaryota > Metazoa > Chordata > Actinopteri > Cypriniformes > Cyprinidae > Enteromius > Enteromius mattozi. The sequence goes on along the minus strand of JAUMHE010000069.1, from coordinate 2,526,891 downwards.
CAGAGTGATGAGCTGAAGGCAATTTATGCACATTTTCTAAGAGTATATGACCTGTTGTATGGAAAATAATTAGAAAGCAACCTCATGTAGTGATGGTTGGGGTGCAGGTGATTGTTATTCTGTCTCTCGGAGCAAAGGATAACATGAATGTCAGCTTCTGTGTGAGTGTACGACTGGGATGGTCCGCAGTAAGCGAGATCAGAGCAGGGCCGGTCACACCTGACCGCTAGCTGACATTCAGATGGATGCCCTGCACTCACTGGGCTTTGGGAGGCCTGTGGGAAGCCGCTCTGACGTGGGCCTCGTCGCATGACGGTGAGAAGAATGCAGGGGTGATGCGATCGGCCTCCAGGCTCCCACAGTGAGGCAAACCGGGGAGGAGGAAGCCCAGCGCCGGCCCAGAATGTGGCACCTGAGTGCCGTTCCTCCAGGCCCATTGACGGTGGAGCTGAGCTGAATGTCTAATGACCTGCTGAATCAAATTTGGCCGTGAGTAGCACACAAAGGACCTTTTCTTTGGCCTGACTGCCCACAAATGGGCTGAGGCTAGTTCGTCCCATCCGGGTTATTACTAACTACAGGGATGTTTACTAAAACAAAAGCCATTACAAAACAATTTTGTTCCTTGAAATAAAATACACTTTAGCAGAAAAAAAAGTTATATTTTTAAATTATACTTTTTTACTTTTTTATTTCAGCTAGTTGCCGAGGGAACATTTCTCATTTTCAAGTAATTTAACTGGATGTACGAAAATAACTGAAATAAAATTAATACACTTATATATATATATATATATATATATATATATATAATATACACTAATAAAAATGACAAAAAAGAAAAAAGAAAAACTAATTCAGAATATTATTAAAAAAAAAAGTTTTTATATAATATTATTAAAAAAAATTATATAATATACAAAAAAAGCTTATTTTATTTCAGGAAGCTACTAAGGCAACATTTCTTATTTGTCATGTACTAAAATAACTAAAATAACATCCATAATAACTATATGGACATAAACTTTTAAGACATATATAGTAAAATGACAAAAGCACACAACAAAATTACTTAAAACTTTGACTAAAATTAAAATAAAAAAATGTAAAGATAAAAACTTAAGAAAATTAATAAAACCTACATATAAATATAGATTTATAATAATTATATAATGTAAATATTAAAAAAAAATAATAATAATAATTCAGAATATTAATAAAAATTATAACACTGGTGATAAAATAAGACTGGTCGTATCATGCTGCAGTCTGACAGGTTCCCTCCTCAGTGGCCTGTTTTTGTCCTGTTTTGCATCTCGTTCATCGCTAAAAAATCCCGCTACATCCTTCTGAGTTATCAGCATGATCTTATAGCATTTCATGTAAGCATTTTTGTCAGGCATTGTCTTGGCATAATTATAGATTACAAACAGGATCTTCTTTTGCATTGAAACATGGATATGTTGTCGTGCCATACATAAAACGTGCTGTTGTTTAGAATTTATGCACGGCTGCTGTTTACTCTGTGTTATTTGAGCTGGAATTGTTGGTTTTGCGACTCGGTGAATTCTTAATCGGGATTTGCGCTTTTGCCGGCTCTTCCCTCGCGTGTATGTTTGGGTTTACGGCCACTCTCTGCAAACAGTGTTCACCAAATCCTCCCCAGCCCGCAGGCACACCTTGGAGATCCAGCCACGGAAAGGCAGACCTGTTAATTGTGCAAACATGACAGGGAGGCTAATGAATATATTTAAAACGCTAAAAATTTACACACAAGGGGGAACGGTGTTTCCGTGCATGTTTATGGAGAAGAGAGAGAGACAGTCTAGTGTTGTCTGTCTGCATGTTTGTGTGTTTTGGGTGGAAGTGGATTGCGTGTGTGTGATATGAAGGCTGTTTGCTAGTATATGCATATATGCTCATGTGCGTGGCCTGTTCATTTAGCAACAGTGACCTTTTATAAATATTAGTCTGCTGTTTTGAACAATCCCCTCCCCCCTTTGGCTCCAAAGTGACGCATTTCTCTCGGCCACAGAGCGCCTCTGAGAAATACATATGGTCCTACGGCTGCTCTTCAATCTCTCTGTACAGCAAAACAGGTGGAGACTTCGGCGGGAGCAAGGCTCGGGTCAGACCACTCCCATATGCTCACTTGATAAGACTGAGAAACCTCAGTAGACAATACTAGCACTGGCTATGCTAAGCACGTCTTATCAGGATTGCTATAAAGGCTCTGATAGAGCTGGGCTTGCTTTGTTGTTGTAAGACCGCTTGAACTCAATGTTATCTGCTCTTTTTATTTGAAAACGCTTGGATTTATCAATCCTCAGCTCTCTACGGCCTTCTACGTTTGTTGTGCGTGCATTTATTTCATGCAATTAATTTATTAAATACTTAACTTTCAACTCCGATTTTCAGATCACTGAATTAAGCACTGAAAAACTGACTCTTGAGTATTATAGAGATTTGAATCTCCACAACCTAGCATTGTGCTTGTGGCTAAAAAAATTGAGAAGTAACTGAAGGATACTTGGATCCTCACGTGCAAATTGTGTGTGTGTTGTTTTTTTATTTTTTAATGTATTTTAATTTATTTATAATTGTTTATTCACGTAATCATTTGCCCTGACACAATGCACGTGTAAATAAATGATTATACACACACAATTTTAACGTGAGGATCTAAGTATCCTTCATACTTTTTCTTCATAAAGTCTAAAAATCTTGTAATTTGATTCATGCATTGTCTAAAATAAATTACTGAAATGTTTGCATACAATTGTTTTTTTTTTTCTTGTTTTTTTTTTTTTGGTCTGTCATTAATTGAGAGATTGTAACCTGAACAAATTTAAAATTTATATATTGAATAAAATGCATTTAAAATTGTTTTGTTCTATAGATGGACACCCCTCGCCTCCCCTCATATAATATATATAGATATTGATATATATATATATATATATAGATAGATATAATAGAGAGCGAGAGATAGAGAGAGATGGAATATTAATAGTTTTTGTTGTACTTTTTTTATTACAGTTTTTTAATATGTAGTTTTTATTCATTGTCATATATGGACATAACAAACATTATTATAATTGAAATAAAACTAATATAATAATATATTATAATTGAAATAAAACGTATATGCAAATCTCAAATTTTTTTTTTAATATCCACATACAAAATGTATATCTAAATTATTATTTGATATAAAAAAGTGATTTCATGTAGCGTGAATATTATAACAAAAAATAACCAGAAATCTTTTCTCTAATGTTCTTTTTCAAAGTAATGTTTCGATTTTAGCAATATTAAATTAAGAGGCCTGATTTAATGTATTTTTTCATATTATCACAATTATCATTTATTGCATAGTTTAACATCCTTTGAAGTAATGTCAAAGTTTCTGAAGAGTATATTTTTTGAAGCAGCATTTGTTTGGATGGAGAGAAGCAGGTCTGCTTTCGTTCCCCATTATTCATTTGCTCCTGAAGAATCCCTTCACCCACCTAGATCTCCCTCCGTTTCCACAGAGTCTGTGGGATCATCGCCCTCATAAGCACAGGTTTACTCACATGACACCACACACAGGCTTCTGTTTGCCGGAGTAAAGGCAGGCGGATATTTGGAGGATTTGGGCATTGACACCAGCATGGATGTCTCACCCACTTTAAGAAGTGTCTACATCCACTCTCCACATCTTTCCGTTTCTCCAAGAGCGCCCTTGTGTGAGGAGAAAACAGCTAAGAGCTGGCCTGCATTTGTCTTGCTCATCTTTCATTTACACAATCACTTATTTCTGCCTTCCCTCTCTCTGTCTTCCCGTTCTCAGGTTGGAGCGGCTGGTGGAGGTGTTACGGAAGAAAGTGGGCACTGGCAGTGTCCGGAAAGTCATCTGACTGACTGGCCATCGGGCGACCCGAGCAGACGGCCACATCTGGTGACCAGGCTGCAGCGTTTAACTCTGAGCAAACAGCCGAAGCCTGGCCTGGGCAAACACAGGCTGGAAGTGGCGTTCTTTCTCTCAGCCCTGTTCTCATTCCAACCCAGGCTCAGAAACGCCATCGTAAATGTTTAACCACATTCTCTCCGCAGTCACCAATGAAACGACTGCTGCCAGCCCTTTACCTCCACACTCTATCTGCTACTCCAAAGGTTTTCTTCCTTTCGTTCGTTCTTTTACTTGCAGTGTGAGGTTAAGTCAAGGGACATTTGATTGGACGATTACTTTGTGAGGTACTGATACTTTATTTTTTATAGAAAGCCAGCTATTTTTGGACAAAGCTGGGATTTGGGGATGGACAAACTGGACTATTTACATTTTTTCCCAAATTAATAAAGGGAGTTATAACAACAATATACAGTGTATCAGTCGACACAATCAGTATTTATGATTACGAATGCTTGTTCGGTATTTGCTTTTAAGTGTTATTTAATAATAAATTGTTTCTGTGATTATCAATTAGTGATTTTAGATATATTCACAATAGAAATTATAGGATAAATCCTTAAAATACGTATTTTTTTAAAAATCAGCAAATCAAATCTAAATATGCAATCCACTAATAGAGAATCTAATAATTATTTTTGTTTTACGTGACTCACATGAACCCTCTTATTCAAATTTTTTTCTAAATTTGTTTTTAAAACTAATTTTAAAACTACATAATCATGTTCTAAACACAACTATTCAATCAAACCCATAAAAACTGCTCTTTTTAATTCAAGTTACGTACACTACATGTTGTGCTGGGTGAAATATTGTTGAAATATTTGCAATTCTGATCTCTACTTTTAATACTTTTTAATGTGCAATGTTTGGGTTTGTTGCAAACATGATTTCAAATCTTTTTTAGTAAAAAAATAAATAAAAAATCAAATATACAATATACTGTGCATGGTAGGTCTCCAAAAAAGAGGGCCGATGATTCTTTGTATTCTTATTAACGTGTTGCGAGTGTTTAATGGGAACTGCTTTGCATGCTGATAATTTACAAACATAAAATGGGCCAAAGAGATCTGTCGACCTTTACCAACGACTAGGTACCCCAAACAATTATATAAGCATGCTTAATGTTGCCTTTCCCTGTCCGTCCTTCAACAGAGCTCTTCTTCAGCCTGATCGATTATGTACTCAGAAATATGTTAGATGCACCGGTGAATAAAGAAAGGGCTGTTTAGGACAGACGTGCCGCTGAGTGTCCCTCCCCTCAAATAAACGCCCGACACCAGGACAAGCTTGTCGATTTTCCTCCTATAGGTTACCGTGGAGATGGCACAACCTGGGTGTCCCGCCACATCCCTATGGAAAACGCTTGCCCTTTGATGGTGCAACTTTTTTTTCCCTCTCTCTCTGGCTGAAAACTTTTGTTTTGAGATGTGCGTTCTTAAATGATTTGTTTGAGATGTGCATGTTGTAAGTGATTTGTTTGAGATGTGGATGTTCGGAGTGGGTGTGGAGGCTGTGTTTATTGGGGCATGTGGAGTGAAATGCCCCATTACCACCCCCAAATTCAGTGTGCGTGATCATCGACTTACAAAAAAACTTTTATACGCTTTAATTAAAACCGTGTTTCGGCTGCACATATTGAATGACCCTCAGAGAAAAGCACCACTGATCCGGTTGCTATAACGACACCAAATATTTCAAGCTCTCTTTTTCTCTGTCTGCTTCTGTGCTTCTCATAGATGCTGTTTATTTATACAAATATAGTGCACGTTTTCTATGGGACGTTTTTGTTTGTCCCAGGTTTTGATCAAGCTGATAAATTTGTGGAATGTTACAGTTGTGCATTGTTGATAACCTTTATTCTAAATTGAATAAAACCTTTTATTCTAAATTTAGCATATATAATATAAATATTAATTTAGACCAGAGTACCAGAATTTCATAATAGCCTAATTAAGCTTATTTGCTTATCTTTTAAATTTAATTAAAGTTTCCAAAGGGTTGTTTGCAGCAAGGCCATAGAAGAACCATTTTTGTAAACAATTCTTAAAAGAACCATTTTAATTAGTGCGGGAAAAAAAATAATAATCTAAAAAAAAACCTTAGAAAGGTTCCGCTGATGTTAAATGTTCTTCGTGGAACCAATAACCTTTATTTTTTTAAAAGTGCAAATTAAGATTTTTTTGTTGTTGTTGTTGTTGTTGCGTTATTCGTTTTAAATATTCCATTCTTTCAAATGCATTATTTTTATGTTCGTCGAATAATTACCCAATCAAATTTTAAAACATGAAAACAAGGAGAAATGCATTATGCAATGAAACTCCCATCGAAAGCAACTGGCCGTTTCTATCCAAAAGCCCTTAGTCTAGAATAATGAAGACACAAAACACGGAACGCCGCGAGGGGAGTGCGAGACCACCAACCTGACATGGTCGATGCATATTAGAGGGGCACAAAGCTCTAATAAACTTCTCCCGTATCATTTTTAATGGAAAAGCAGCTGCTTCTAAAGCTGATGTCGGATAGAGATCTCTCCCTCTTCTCTCTCGCCCTTTGAAAGGCCCTTTCTTTCGTGTGTGTGATTCTGAAGGGGTATTGCTTTGCTCTTTTCGTTGGCCAAGCACAATTGTGTTATTGGAGATAATTAATTCAATCCCCATCAGAAGGTATTAGGAGCGCCTTGGCCCTGTAGTGCTTTTCCAAACTCAGAATGAAAAGAGGGAGAAGAAAGGTCTACGGGTAGACCCGCTGATGGGCGCTTTGAACTAAAGGGCCGTGCGTATTGTTGTCGAAATTTTGCTCCATAAGGCTGAAGAAAGCGCCAGAGCTTTTGATGGGGGAACGAGAAATGCCACATAAGTTTGAACGCTGCCTGCTGATCGCATATGTTAAGCCTGGTTCGTTTAAAGATGTGCACTAATTGTGCAGTGCAACATATAAATGTCGAAGTACAATCACTGCGTCAATTACAAACAATAAAATTCCCATGCAAAGGATTGCGCGTCTAAATTAGTATACAAGCCAGTATTTAAATGATACGATTATATGGGAAATAAACAAGCAGTTTGTTATTCCTTTCAGTGCGCTCGTAAAGTTTTACCTAAAATGGGTTTAATATTCCTGCGCTGCTCTTGTAAACTGTTGGCTTGCTCTTGGATTTTCAGAAGCGCATATTAATAATGCTTTGCTTTCATTATCATCGTCAGCTTCTCGTGGACGTGAGCAGACCGTTTCGAGTCACGATTTCTGTCACAAAGATTTGTAAATGATTTAAATAAAACAATGTTTCCGATAAAGCATTTGATTAGGTGAAAACCAAATATACCTTATCAAATTACACCTAACGGCAGAGATACAGCAGTGTGATTTATGACCTCTCAAATATAGTTATTTTAAATGATGTGCATTGTGGAGTATAATGCGCTAACTAAAACTATAAGAATTAATGGTAGGCCTATAATATTTTTCACTTGTATTTTATTTAATCAGTCCCCTTAAGCTCACACGATTTATTTGTTATATGTAAGCCGGCGTTTCTGTTAGATATTTAGACATTTTTAGGTAAATATGTAAAGCGATGTTTTATAATGCACACAGCGTGCGCGAGAGAATGTAATTCGATTATTTAAACATGACGTTAAAAGTGTGATTTTTAATCCTTGCAATATTGGATTGTTTCCTAAAAAAAAAAAAAATTTAATTTTTTAAAATTGTAAGTTATTATTTGTAAATTTTAATCTCGATTAGGCTATTGCAGTTATTGTTAAGTATTATTAAAATATTTCTGTCGCGAGCTCTAATTCAGTTTCAGATAAATCGACTGCACCGGACCCTACTTTTGGGAAAAAAAAAAAAAGTTTTCTTTTATTTTGAAATCGAATTAAAAAGAAAAAGCACAAATGTCAGCTGTTTAACTTTATTTTATAGGCTGCACATATCGAGATTTCTCAAGCCTGAAGTCAATTATCCATTTTATTTACGCATCGGGGGGGAATTACAAGATAATTAAATGAATTTCACGGCTACTCAGCCAAAATGCGTGTATACAAAATACCATGATCAAAGTCAAATCTGTTCAGGTTCACGTGCCCATCATGTAGGTTACGCTCCACAAAAAGATGATTTGGCCTCTCTATGATATTGTTTAAAATCCCATTTAAAACGAGATCGGATCTTTTATGAAGCGAGTCTTTGAGGCTGCGCTTGTGTTAGACTTGGATTTTCTCTTGGTCTTTTACCAACAGCAAGTCAAAACCAGACGGGCTCAGCCAAAAGCTGGCTTTGAAAGCAGAGCATATTTTGAAGAAATTAATTCGATGTATTTCTATTTGTTTCAATCATTACTGAGCATGCATTGCTTTTAATAGATTGGTCACAAAATAATGCAAATGCAAAAACAAAATAAAATAAACAATTGTTTTTAGAGAAATCAATCGAAATAAAGAAAATCACATGTTCTTATTAAATTAATATCTAGGTTTTTTATTATTATTAAAATCTATGTATTTTCACGAAAAAATGCATGCTTAAAAGCGCCTTCATAATTTCACCTCTTTGTATAAAAATGTCACAAACGTTTTGCTTGATTAAGAAATACATATTTTATTCACATTGCATTTCCACCTTGGATTAATTTATTTCAATACAAGATTGGGAAGTGTTTTTTTTTTGTTTTTTTTTTGTCAAAACGAGGTAAGTAAACCCCCAAAATAATGAGTAAAATGACAACATTCAAATACATCTGAAACAGACAGGGGCATCGCTTTTATACCAGCAACAAGACCAAAGTTGACCTTCATTCGTGCACGTTGTAACACAAAGGGGAACTACAGGTTTGGGGATCACAACAAGTATTTTACAAGCTCAAAATGATTTAAATACACTAGCAATGATTTATAGCTGGGATATACAATCATTGGGAACACTTTACAATATTTTATTATACACATACACATTTTGTTATATTTTAAAGTAACAGTTCTTTTGCACCAAGTGCATGCAAAAAATAAAATAAAGTTTTTTTGTTTTTTGTTTTTTTGTTTTTTCCTCGTCAACTTACTAAGATGTATTAAGAACAGGCCTGGAATACACACCTTGGTAGTAAGAGGCCTCTAAAGCCGAAGGGTCCATGCTGGCTCTCCCGGCCATGGGCAAACTGGAAGACATCCCTGAGCCGTAGGAGGAATATTGCAATGCTTGTTCATACGCTTTCAATTCCAGTTTATGCTGTTGCTCTGAAGAGGACATTAAATTATTGATGGAAAACGGGTGGTTGAAGGAGTAATGGGGGTCTCCTTTGAGGTGCAGCTGGGGTTCGTGGGCCATCGTGTGCAGCGAGGACAGGGACGTGGACACGGGGTGCACCTGCGGGCCGGTGCTCTTCAGTTCAGAGCCGGCGGTGCTAGCGCTCCTGTGGTCCAAACTGGGAGGACTGGACGACTGGTTCGAGGAGGTTATGGAGCTCGAGTCCATGTGGCCTGGTTTGCTGCTGGTGCTGTCGCTGGCCGGCGAGCCCGAGCCGCTCGACTGCTCTCGCTTTCCGTCTGACCTCTTTCCGTCCGTCAACTTTTTATCGCATTTAAAGCGCTTCTGTCTGCGCAGGTAACAGCCGTTCTCAAACATATTCCCAGAATCGGGGTGCAGAGTCCAGTAGGAGCCCTTTCCCGGCTTGTCGGGCGACCGGGACACTTTGACGAAGCAGTCGTTGAAAGACAACGAGTGCCTGATGGAGTTCTGCCACCTCTGCTGGTTTTGACGGTAGTAAGGGAACAGGTCCATTATCCACTGGTAAATCTCACTTAAGGTAAGCATTTTGCTGGGAGCCTGCTGGATGGCCATTGTGATGAGGGAGATGTAGGAGTAGGGCGGCTTGGCGTGTGGGTAACTTCTCCTGAAAGTCTTGTTGTCTCTGGCCCGGTTCAGGTTGGGCTGCGCGTAAGTCATGGAGCTCATGGTGGGGCTCATGCTGGAGTACGGGTTCAGAGCGTTCATGGAGCTGTGCTGAGCCGTCATGGCGTTCAGGTTGGACGGGTTGAGCGCAGTGCCCATGGTCGACACGCCGCCGCTCATCCCGTTCATGGCGCCGGTGGCACCCGGGGGCATCCCGGCCATGGCGCCCGGGCTCAGTCCCGCACTCAGCGCTGGGTTCGCGTAGGACATGTTGAAAGAACTGGAAGTCATATTCCCACTGGTGGACATGCCCATGTAACTGTTCATGTTATTCATGGAGCTCAGCCCAGCGTTCATGCTGCTGTTCGTCATGGGAGAATAGACCTGAAATAAATAAATCGTGGCTTTTAGTACTCTAATTTGTATTCAGCACTTTTATTCGTATAGAATGTCATTTTGCATCTTCTCTAGTAATTTCCTCTATTTGAGAAAAAAAAAACATTCGTTATTTAGGAAATAGTTGCTGCATAAACCGAGTATCAAAATAGCATTAAAAAAATATTTACATTTTTTTAATAATCTAGATGTGGTAGTGTTTTTATTTTGTGCTTTTTAAAATAAAGAAATATGAAATGCTATCGCTGATGCACGTGAGCAATTTTATTTTATAGCCTAGTACAAATATAGACCGTTTAATCGAATTTAACTTAATAAAGCAATTTTGCTCAAATTAAACGAGACAAAATAGTATAGTTTCTTGTGAATTTGTGTAATATATACATAATCGATAATAAATTAAATGAACATAGTTTAGTGAGCAACTCATTTGAAATCGTTTATATTATTTCGATAGACAATTATATTTGCTAAACTCTTTCAATATCATACTATTGTGACCCACTTGCAATGGCATCACTACTGCCACCAAGTGGGTTGATCAATGGCAGATATTTTCTCAGCTTCAGATCACCATTCAGTGGAATATATATTTACATTTCATTTTGCAGTCTTTTAAAAAATGGTTTGCGCCTCGGTTTCACTCGGTTGATGCAATATTCACGTGCATGCAGCAACAAACTTTCTGGCTATTCCAGCAGTTTAGAGTGGTAGTAATAGTCGTCTCTCACCTCTTGTGCATCATTATAGTAGCTGCTCCAGTCTGGAGTTTCGTGTCCTTCCATTTTCACTGCGCCCAACATTATGGAGGAAATCCACAGCTCGTGCACATGCAGTTCGCCGACTCACAGCGCGTGTGTGTGTGACTGTGTGTGTGTGTGCGCGCGCGTCCTGGCACCGCGCAGTCACTGGTGGGATGTTGTGCGCGGCTTTGGGTAAAGTGAGGAAATGTTGGGACTGAACTGGAGATCTTCCCCTGTCTGTTACGTAGAACACGGTACAGCCCACTTTCTATGTCTCATTTGCCTGGATCTCTCTCCTTCTTCCAGGAACACGTCTACTCTGCTGTTTTTAAACAGGAATGTCCCGTGTGTTTTATTTCACAATACTATTCACAGGAAAAACTAAACAAAAAATTTTTTTTTAGTAATAAACACATTGTATCGCATAATAGCCTATTGCATGTCCAAATACTCTAAACACATTTAGCATATTGTATTTATTATTATTATTATTATTATTATTCCTTAATTTAAGTTTATTTTGAATTTTTTTTTTAAAACTTAAATAAGGGAATTATTTCGCATATATATATATATATAATGGCCTTTTTAAACATTACAAACATAATTTCAAACCAATCAAAAAGAAAAAGAGAGAAAGAAGAAGAGAAAAAAATAAATAAAAATAATAATATAATGACTCATCCCTCCACTAAATCAGTTTGAGACAGAAATTAAACGAAGAATGGCATATAAACAAGATGCTTTACATATTTGTAGTTCAATATGCCACACAAAATTTATAAAGCTCATTAAACAAACCCTCTAATAAGAATAGAGGACCCATATGTATCAAAAATGGATCCCACCTTCTATGAAATATAGCATCTTTGCTATAAACAGCACAGGGTAAGAAATCTAATGATACATATTCCAGTATAACCCTGTGCCATAGTGCCCTAGAAGGGGCTTTATCACTTAACCAGTTCAAAAGAATACATTTTCTTGCACATTATGTTAGAAACTTGCAAAGCATCTTTTTATGTTTGTCTAGGGTCAAGTCATCATATATTCCAAGCAACATGTGCTTTGGACCGTGCACAGCCAATATTAAATATTGATTTAAATATATTTTAAAACATATTTAATTTGAATTCAGGTGAAGTTTCAGGACATTTGAAGGAAATCTGAGGAAATAATATTACAGTGTCTATTACTGTAATATTTTATATTTGTTTAACTTGCATAACATAATTATAATACATTATATCCTTCAGTTATATGCCTTTAGAAAATGTTATATAATGTTCATGTTCATACGAAATATATTTATGAATATTTTGAAGCACTGCTTTATATGATAATATTGATTATATTGATGTTATTCTGGAAAATGTTAATGCTGAGTTGCAGTAACTTTTAACTTAAATTTTAAATTATTACAATTTTACCATTACATTTTTTTTTTTTTTTTGCTTTATAGTAGATATTAATAACGTTATTAATAAATATTTCCAAAATAATATGTGTATGCTGTGTCATGTAGTCTATTAAATATCAAAATGTGTGAAAATATGAATTTCAACATTTTTAACTAGACCTATAATAATTGATTACAAACAACATTTGATACTTTTGAAATTTATTAACAGACCATGTAATTTATGTATTTTTTTCTAATCAATCTAAACAAGCTTCGCAGTAATAGCAAATGCAATATTGTAATAAATTTAAAAGCTATTAATTTTTAGATTGAGTCCTGCATTTAGAAAGGACCTGGAAGCCCCAGCATCTCCCTCCTTTTATTGCTCAGATAAACAAGAGGTCAGATTTCCCACTGTACACCTGCTAATGAGCGAATGACAGCACTGATCATCCACTTACAGCGGATTATCTCCAGTGATCTCTCACACCATTAGAGCACAGATCGATTCCTCACAGGACGGAATGAAATGGCCCTTGAAGCAAAGAACATTAGACCATGTCAAAGCCCCCATGAGAGGCAGAGAGGGAGGGAGGGATTGAGTATCATCATTGCCTTGTCAATAGATTTAATGCATGATTTATGAATTAAATAAAAACTGGCTGTTATGTATTTATTTATCTCAAAAGTATAATTTCTTCAGATTAATATGTTACAAATAGTTTTCTTAGAAAAAAAAAAATAGAAAATACTTTTTAGAATGTGAAAATGTTTTATTCTAATTTTGTATGTACATGTAATGTGTTATTTATTTATTTTTTATGTGTGAATGGAAGGAAATATTTGCACTAAAGCTCCATGCTCCAAACCACTATTTTTTTTTTTTTTTTTTTTTTTTTTTTTTTTTGCAAATCTGAACAATTGATTGGTAGAAGTCTGCAAAATAATAAAATAAAATCCCTTAAATGGCAAATAACAATTATTAACATCAACATCATGGTCTACTTGAATATTTCCATGTTCAGATTTTCTCTGGCACGCGCACGGCTACTGCCGGTTGCTAGGAGACGCTTGTGCTTTTCACTGTTTGAGTTTCTGAGGTAAAAAGCTGAAGTTATTTTTCTGTCGATACAATTTAATTTGAAGTACATTTTCAAGGCGGAAATGCATTCACGAAAAGGTAAGATACTTTTAAAGAAGTTTTGGTAAGATTTGTTGAGTCACAGCTTGATTGAAAGCAACTTTTCAGATTGAAAGCTAACCTAGCTAACGTTAGCTAACTATATAACGTTAATGGGTTTGAACCGAAAAATAACGTTACAGTTCGAAACTTTATACAAAAGTTTGTCTTTATAAGTAGCACAAATGTCTAAAGATAATAATGAATAATGATTATTTAATTCGGTGTGAGAATAGAGGCCAAAAAACACATTACAAAATTCAATTGATATAAGACTTTCAATATACGTTAGCCTATATCCTATGTAATATTTTGCTGATATAGGTTGACAAAAATGTAAGTAAAAAGTTCAGAAATTAGGCAAAAAGTGTGTGTTTTCCTCAGTTTGACGCATAATTGTTTACAAAATAAATAAATAATATGATTTACTTTTGTTTCCTTTTTTGGATTTCCAGGATTTCCAGTGTATGAATTGCTCGTATGAATTAAATCAGAACAGAAGTAGACTTCTTTCTTACCTTGCCAGGTGAGCCCTGTCATCACAGATTTCCCCCGCATCCTGACAAAACCCAGCTGTGTTGGGTCTCAAATAGACTTTCACTTTCCTCTCTTCTGCAAACTGCCCCCTAAATCCACAAAGACCTTCAAAATGAGCCGGGGTCAGAGCACAAGCCCAAACATTTCCTCCATAGACAAATCAGGGAACACAATGGATCTTCCAAAACTTAAAGCCAGGCATGGGATTGTCAGAAAACCCGTCATAGCCTCTCTCGCAGGGACCACCAAAGCAGTATCCTTGTCCCAAAGGCCACAACCTCCTGCTAAGCCCAGATCAGAGAGGTCTTTATCAGCAGGTGGATCTTACAAACCTTGCACACTTGCTCAGCAGGTTTCAGGTGAGGAGGCGAAAAACTTAAGCAATCAGCAGTCCACTTTCTTTGGAGGTCAGAACCGGCTGGATTTGGGCAGCTGTAATGACAATGAGGTGTCAGACTCCGCACAGAATGGGCATAAAAGAGCGCAGAGAGGAAAGAGTGAGCTTCATAAACCTAGAACTCTCTCCAAACACTGCAGCTCCCAGTGCCATACCATCAGCGCTGGATCAAGCACCATCCAAAGCATCAAATCCACCTCTGAGCTGCTAAATGAAGCCAGATTTATTGCTGGACCTGAGCTGCCATATGAGGTTGACCAGCAGAGAGCGCCAAATGTGACCTTAGCAGATACATTAGTGATGGGAAGTGGGCACATAGAGGATAATAGTAGTGCTGTTGTACATTCTATGGAAAGAGAAGCTGGACACAGTTGCAGCTCTGATGATAAGGTTAGCTGTTTGCTTTTTTTATTTTACGTATAGTAGCATTTTATATAGTTAATAGCATTTTTTGATGTTATTTTGATTTTCTTTTAAATTAAAGTTGGATAGAGCTGCAGCTCTTATAATGAGGTTAGCTGTTTATTATGTTTTATTAAAGTATTAAACTAATAAAATAAAACATTTATTATTTTATTATATTATATTTTTGTTTTAGATATAAAGAGGAGGACACAGCTGCAGCTCTGAATATGTTAACTGTTTACTCTTTTATTTTATTAATAAGGTTAGCATTATTATTTTATTTTATTAGTAGTTTAGTACTATATTATTTATTTTATATATTTACATTTTATTTTAAAAGAGGAGCTGGACACAACTGCAGCTCTGATGTGCTCATTTTTTATTAATTTATTTTATTATTTATTTTTATCTTATTTATATCATATGGAAGGAGTTCCAGTACATAGCTGCAGTTCTGATAATGTTAGCTTTATTTATTTATTTAATATTTAAATGTATAAAATAATGATATCTCCAAACAAATTAACTTTCATGAACTATTATTATTATTATTATTATTATTATTTTAAGCTGAACAAATGTCATTGAATTTGATGCAGTACATGCAATATCATCCTTAAAAATAAAAGCCGCTTGTTTGATATTTTATGTCTAATGCAATGGCATTTAAATTTGGATTAAGTGTCCAAATACTTCTTGGGGTCACTGCATGTGCAACATGTCAATGTAATGAGGCAAATATTACACAAACTGCTTTGGGACGGCGTCAACATGCACAGCATAAATCTTCCATCTGAAGTGCTACAATAAAACATAACAAGAGTAAGATAACATATTTCTAAGGGTAGCTGTCAGTTTCAGAAACCCCAGAGGCAACAAAGGAGTAACACTTTTGTTTGTTTTTCAAGCCCTGATGTGCTTGTGGCTGTGATATACTATATTGAGTCTCATTGCAGTGCTGGAATATATAGCATTTCCTGTTAGTACATTCTGATGGAAAAAGTCATAGGCTTGGAATGAAAACTTGTAAAAGGAATGTTTATAAACTTCTGTTTATTTTTATTCAGGGGCCAAATCAAAGAGACACCTCAGTACCAAAAGAGAAATGTTCCCCAAGACCAATGTGCCATCCACCTGTGTCATCTGGTGTCTACAGAATGGCCGAGTCAGTTTTACAGAAGGATATTGATATTGCCTCTCATGGTGGAGGACTCAAAAATCTCTTATCCCAGGTAAATAATAACAGTTATTTGATTATACAACCATTAAAAGTTGAAAGTTGTGCAATCAAACTTTTTAAAGTTAGTAAATATGAGCAATATCACGAGTGGTGCTGAATGTATTAGATTGGATACATGTTCCTATAATCTATATAAACCATTTTTATACATACTGTATTTTTTATATTTTTAAGGTGATCGATGAAGATATAATAATGGCCCGTGGATGTAGCTTGACTCCAGTTCAGAGACCTGAAAGGACATCCCAACAGACCAAAACCATTCAAGGCCTTTCACTACTGGCAACCTGGACACCTAAAAAAGAGTATTCAATATTTAGTGATATACAGTGGCCCCCAAAGTGTTTTTGAACATAAATAGCCATTATCATAAGCCATATTTTTGCTAAATTTATAAATAGCCAAATTTATTGCATTAGATAGCAAAATATCAAAGCAAGTTTCACTTGGGCCAAAGTAGAGCAGGATTTTTTTTCTCTGAATGGTTTTGTTTTTGATCAGTAACATTTAATCAACTGGATTTTGGTGATTTTTAGTGGATGAAGTCAGTTTACACAGCCATTCCACGGTGTAGTTCATCACATTTAGTATGAACATATTCCACTAATGTTTTACAACCACAAAGTGCCCAAATACTTTTTTGTTCTATTGCACATTATTGTAAAACACACAGACTTCTCTTTGTGAAAATGATATTATCCCTTAAGAAAAAGAAGCCCACTTCAGCATATTTTTTAAAAAGAGTACTTATTACATAATAAATTTTAAAATAATATATTTTGTATAAACGGTCAGGTGTTAAAATATTTTTGTAATTACACATTTGTAATGATGATGTTGCAATTTAGTGCACTTAAAATATATTAAATATTTTATTAAAACACTACCATTAAAATTATTATAATCAAGTACTTACCATGAGCTTTCTTGTGTTAGTGAACACATCAAACTACAACGTCTTCATCTTTAAAGCATGACAACAGTTTATTAAAGCACACTTTTTTTTCAGAAAGCTATCTTTTTGTTAAACTAGATGTGGATTTAAAGCATTACATCCAATGCAATGACATTCAGACATTTTTAAGTGAGTCATCAATGTTCGAATGCTTTTTAGGCTGCTGTATACTTGACTTTATGCATTATGACACCAAGGTTCACTAATCTATGTGTTGATATATTGGCATGTTCCACTTGCTATCAGCATGTCAATCTCTCAACGCGTCGCTAGCGGAAGGGCGCAGAGGGTGGCCTTGGACGCAGATGATCATCTAGTTTCACGCTACCTGAGAAGAGCGTCCCAAGCTGTCATCAGCCCTATTTAGGGAGCAGTAACACAGCGAGTAATTGCCCGTCACTTACTCCACTCATCTGTGCTGCGGGTCTGTCTGGAGCCAGCGCACCCACGCATCCCTCCTCCCGACCTCTTCAGCACTCACTTGAGAGCTGATAACGCAAGATTTACTACCTGCGCGGCTGGACCTGCGCCACTCCCTCACTCTCGAAAAAGAGCCTTTTAATTACTAGCTTTTTCCAGTCACAAGGGTCACTGAAAGGTTCCTGTTGGATGCAGTTGAGAGGGTTTATATGAGCACCGCCTGCCTAAGGGGCAGATGGATAGCGGGGCAGGTTGAAGGTTCCTCCTTTCGGTTCAGGAATGTTTCTTTTCAGTGCAGGCAGGGCCAGTGACTTTGGTGTGACCTTCCAGGTCTTTCGATGAGGCTTAACCGTGCCAGAGCGAGGTGATAAATCTAGTCTGTCACAGGCCAGAGTGAACGAAACATACGCAATAAATTGGCGCTGTCAGTGGAGCCGTGGGGACGTGGGTGGCGGAGGGCCTCTTCTGCCTGTCTGCAGTTTGAGGAACACAAAGGGCCCACACACAAAGTCAGTTCTGAGGTCGTTTCTCCCGCTGTCTTCAGTTCAAACAGTGGTGTGAAGTTATGGCAGAGACGATCTGTGCAAATAGACTGACTCATCATCTTTTTATGGCAGAACATAGGGCCTATATCACAAAGAGCTGGCGCCCAAAATGGGTTACATTTAAGGTCCAGGAAATGTTCCTGTGAGACCCTGATATCAGATTGAATGCTAAAATTATTCTGTAATGAGAATGTATTTATTTATATTGGGTCATGAAGCATAATTTCAGGCCATTAAATACACATTGGAAACTTGAAACCATTGATTACACTGAGACTAGTGAGCGAGCAAGCATCATTTGGTATATACAGTGGTCTCAAACCACTAATGGAAATGCTTTTGTTTGTTTGTTTGTTTGTTCTGTCTGCAGCACAGAAGGGTATAAAACCATTCACCATTTGTGTACCACTCCTCCTAGTCAAGTCGTGCCTGTTGAGTTACAACTTGTTTCTAGAATCTGCCACACTGCAACAGCAGAGTTTAACCAGCAGAGGGCAGCACTTGGACACATATCTCATCCTGACACTGAAAGGTATATCTACAGCTGTGTTTCTTTTAGAATGCTTCTCATTAAAACTCATTCAGGTCACCATTTAGGGTCTAACTCTTCCTCTTATAGCATTGTACCTGTTCGAGTCACTCTAAAGATGTATGTCCGTGCCAAATGTGACATTTCAAGATCCAATGACGTACCATTAATGTTTTATTACTCATTGTAGGCTGGTGTGTGAAGGTGTTACTGTTGATTGTGCTGGGATTTCAGCACAGACAGACTGTATTTCCCACATGCCTAAACAGACGTCAGATGCTTTGGAGGACTGGCAGAGAATAGCAGAGTATTACGTTGAGAGACCAAGGATTATGATGTGTGGACGTGCTGTAAGAAAGATCTATTATTTTATGACTCACTGTCAGTGGTTATCATCAAAGTGACTAATTCGTGGCATTGACAACTAAATGTGTTGAATTAAAACCAAGGCTCCAGTTTTAAGGAAGTATAGGCAAACCTGTTTTGCTTGACAGAGGCAGTGATTTATGGTAGGATAATTATGCTATTTAGTTCATTATCAAATATTCAGTAAAGGTTAGTTAAAACTGACTTTTTAAGTCTGTTACCTTTATTAGATTATATGTAAAAACACTTGTTTTTGAAATTCATTCAAACATAGAGCTTAATTAAATCAAATTACACCCAGTTTCCCCATCTGAACTTGTAATATTCTGTCACTAGATGGCATTAGAGACATTATTTTCACAGTGTAATTAACATGAATTAAAGATTTACACACTTCTTAATGTTCAAACTCTTGGGTTGGTTATTATTATTAGACTGTTGCATAAGCCCACTGATCATCATTAGAATTCTTTTATTTGATTTTTAACAGCTCTTTCTAACATCCAATTATTGTAATTCTTTATTTCTCATAGGCAACGTTGTGTCCCAGTGAGCTCAGAATGTTCTGGAGCCCAGCACTTCCTAAATTCATCTGCTCCCCCTGTGTTATGAAAGACATACTTTTCCCAAAATACCAGGTACAGAGGCTCCATTAGCAGACTTGTGCTTCCATCTCAGTGTGCTTGGACTTTTAACAGCACCTTTTTGCTGCAGAAATTACTGCATGCCTCCTCCCATCAGCTTCCTGCATTTATGCTGTAGACTTCTGCATTCAGAGAAGATCCTAGAGCAGCCCTGTGCCTCTACACTAACAATGATACATGCATCCTCTCTGTTATTATCTTGATTTGAATGCAGGTTTCTTGTAAGCGAATAATAAAAGAGAAATGGGGTGAAGCACTTGAGGATGATCTTGTCAAGAGTTTAAATAAAAAATAAAAAAAAAAATAGCACTTGACTTACCGATTAATGCCTGCAATTCACATAATTTATAGCTATTAATATAATCTCAAGGATATTTCCTTTGAGCTTGCTCATGCTGGGAATATTAAAATAACTGAAGTGAAATCTTGTTCCAATGTTATACACATTTATGCTGTAAAGTCACTGCTCTAGCTTACATTTTTATTAATTTTTGTATCCTCAGATAACCCAGGCAGGCCTGTGCAAAGAGAGTCTGATGGATGAGCTGCACAATGTGAAGGAATCAGTTAGCCACGTGATGGACACAGAACAGGTTACTTCTGAGGTTTGTTTATTTAATTAACCTTAATTAACATAGTCTAAAGACAAAGTTTAAGAAAACAAATTCAGAAATGTTTTTTTCCCCCAATATAGTTGTGTAATTGATAAAATGACATGAAATTCTAACATTTTTGCATATTTCTATTATAATGTTTTTATCTATATGCACTAATGTTCAAAAGCTTGTGGTCAGTTTGATTTTTAGATAGGAAAGGATATTTATTTGCATTTCAATTTCAAATACATGCTGTTCTTTAAAAAAAAAATTTAATTAAGCATAAATCAAAATTTTCAACATTCATATTCAGAAATGTTTCTTGAACAGCAGTCAGCATATTAGAATGCTTTCTGAAGGATCATGTCGCACTGAAGAAAGATCACAGGAATACATTACATTTAAAATATATAAAGTTATTTTAAATATTTCCCATTTTTATTTTACTGTGTTTTGATCAAATAAATGCAGCCTTGTTGAGCATAAGTGATTTTCTTTTAAAAAATGAAAAAAATCAAATGGAAAAAAAAAACATTTTTTAACAATAGTAAATACTATTTAATATGTGATTAATATTGCACATAGTCTCTACATACATAATACTGAGGCTATACATGCATAGTTTTTATATAAGGATTAGAAAAGTATGTAAATTAAAGAATGTCACAATGCAGAACTCTGCTTTCACTGCTGGGCAAACTTTTCATATTTGTTTCCATACATTCGAGAAAGGAAGAAAACAAGAAAAGAAAGAAATGTTAGTTTGCATTCATGTCACTAACTCCAGTGAATTCTCAAGACCATTTTCTGAATAGCACTGTGTTGGACATTATCTAAAAACTTGACCTTGTCCCCAGGAAAATGTTACGCATATTAAGTGTAAGTCTGTGGCAGGCTTCAGAACAACAGCCTCATCGACTTCCTCTGGGTTCATCTCAGCAGAGCAGGTTGAAAGTCTATTCTAATTTTGATGTTGGAGAATCATTTGATGAATTCATTTGACTTTTTATTAGTTAACCTTGTCTCTTGTTAGATAAAGCTAGACACTCAGTAAGATAACAACTGTGCTTCTGTTTGAGAGTTTAGCTACAAATGCTTTTCAGTCTTTTTAACGTAATACTTGGATGCAAGTTGATCTGCTGCATTGTAGGAGAAATGAGTGCAACCAGACTTTCACCTCTTGTAATATCCTGTCTCCCCTCGGGGTTTCAGATGGGACGGCCTCACTCTGCCCCGCACTTAACCCCAGATTTTGAGCCCCATCTTCGGCTGCAGTCTGACTTCACCAGCCTTTCCCAGAAGCTGGAGCATGTGCGGCGGCAGCGGGAACAGAACTCAATCTGTGCAGCTTTGGCCAAAAAATCCCTATCCAATGCCAAACAGACAAAGCCTCAGGAGGTTCACAAAGAGCCCAAGTCATCAGAGTGGCCCTGCCAGGCCCCAAACCGCAGGAGGAACAAATGCAAAGAGAGGGCAAGGGTGTCCCATTTCAAACGTAGGGCCAAGAAAAGTAGAAAAACACTCAGCTCTGTCAAGATGGCCTATGTTTGGAAAAAACTGAGCAAGCCATCACGGACACTGAAAAGGTTTATTTTTTCTAAGATTTTAGAATTACAAAACAACACAAAGATAAAACATTAAACGCAAAACCAATTATATAAAATAGACTTTTACAGCAATTTATGATGCAGTAAATCGTATATTAGAATGTTCTAAAAGGAATATTTCTGCCCAAATACTATTCTACAGTATAAGAAACCGCTTTGAACAACATTCTTTTAACTTTTTAAGTCTGTTGTGATGTTTGCATTAATGATGTGTTTATCATTCCTTTTATTCTCTAAAAGGAGCGAGTCTCTGTGTCAGTTACCATGGCGGTCTAAAACCTCCAAAGGGCAACTTTCCTCCCTCCTCTGCACCAGTCTGCCCATGCTCCTGGATTTTGAGACCTTTGCCACGGATCATGGTGGGATACCTAACATGACACCACCCCGAGAGTGGGTCAGAGAAATATGGGATGCCTGGTTTGATGAGGTCTTTCCCCCCCTGGAAAATGTCCAGACTGCAGGCTCTTTTCCTGGTGTTCTGGAGGAGAACCAGCTTCCACAGGATGAGATCCGAGATCTGGACAAAGTGTTTCTGGATGAAGGTCTCAATATAGTTGATTTGGAGCATGAAGTGGCCAAGCTGACCCAAACTTTGACTGAAAATGGAAACCACAGTGCCTTCGACTATTGTCGTCGTGGAGCACTTTACATCAAACTTGGTTATCTTAACCAGGCCCTTGAAGATCTCAATGCTGTAAGCCTTATTTTCTTGTGTTTTATTAGTGATGCAAGCTAAGCATAAGTAAGCATAATTAATACTACTGTTGCTCATAAGATTTTTTTTTTCAGTGTTGGCTCATTTCAAAATGGTTAATTTCAGAAATCATTATCCAAACAAACTAGAACAGAACGTTGTACAGATGCAACCTGATTTTCTGCTTAGTTTATTGTGTACTAATGATCGATCTGTTGTTTTTCTATTTTCAAAGGCCATCTCCCTGGAGCCCCATTTACTGGATGCCTACTGGCACAGACACCACATCTACCTGCTGAGAAACGACCCCGATAGAGCTCTGGATGATCTAAACGCCATCGTTGAGAACAAGAAGCATGCAGGTGTGTGCGTGAGTCTACTTACATTAATAGACAGCAGGGAGACAAGGTACTGATGCAATACTAGTGCATGCTATCTGACCTCTGTATTGGACAAAACAGAACCTATACGGTTAAATAAAGGGCACATATCAAACAAAGACTGTCATGTTTTGAAATAAAAATATTTGATTCTTATATAGACTTGCTTATATAGACATAATCCAATGCTTCCTCTTCATCTTTCCATCAGTAAGTTCCACAAGTAAGTTCTAAAGTTCTAAAAACAGGTCTTTCAGAAAAAAATAAAAACAAATAAGAATAGAATGAATAACAAATAAAAATGAGAAATTCTACCTTAGAAACTGAATTCACATTTGAAGCACAAACATTATTAAATGGAACTACATAACAACTTAAACTGAAATAAAAAAAAACCTCTAATAATAACAAATTACAATTGGACAAAATTACTAAAAATTTAATTAAAAATAAAGCTATAACACTAAAATAAAAGCAAATCCAAAATATTCTAATAGTGTATACTGTAAGTAGTACTAAAAACACTGATTCAGATTTTGTCATGATTATGATGTGATAACCATGAGCACATTAAAATATGACCAGCCATGTTATAATAAAAAGTAGCATTAGGCTTATAATATACAGTAAATGCCCACTCTGTGTTCTCCAGTCTAGTCTTAAAGGCTAAAAACAGCCTGTTTAATTGTTAAGGGAAAAGACAATGTAAAATGCTCATGTAATTGTCAATTATTATATTTCTGGTGAACAAAACCTTCTTCAGAACGGAGTGTAGAAGCTCATGACTGATGCCAAATGTGTTTCAGACGCCTTCATGTCTACAGCAGAAATCCACAAACAAAGAGGGGAAACCACACTGGCTCTATTCAGCTACACCCAAGCCATCAAAGTCAAGCCAGATGATGCAGAGATCTACTTTAAGAGGGCAAAGATGTATGAAAAGATGGGCGAGATGCTGCTGGCCATGGAAGACTATGCCAAAGTGAGCCCTATGAAAGTTGAAACAATCTAATTAGATTTGCATTAGCAAAAACCAGTGCTTGCAAGGTGATGTGTAATAGACTAATCACAATTAACTTTGACTGTATTTAATCTAATCGGGTAGCTTTTGAACATTAATCATAATTTTTTTCTTAAAGCTGTTATACAGGAGGAATTAAATTTTCTTTGACCTTTTGAGATAAATACGTTTATTGTACTATGAAAATATATGGTCCTGTAACTTTCAGAAGAGAATATTTCTCTAGCTCTCCCAAGACCCCATATTGAACCTAAGAAGCAAAAAGTTGTTTCTGAATCTTGAATTATGAAAGTATTATTTATAGTGCAATAAAATCTTTTTCTTATAAGATCTTTTATCATTTTAGCAAAGCCTATCCAGAAATTTGACATTTTGGCATCCCTGTAAGGTACTGTAAGTAGGACAGATACATATTCCTCTTCTACGTTTTTTCTTGTGGCTGCTTATTACTGTTTATTATTATTACTGATTTTTTACTTCTTATGCTTTTTATATTCTGACCTGTGAAGAACTTCGAGCTGCATTTAATATATGAAAGGTGCTGCACAGTCAAAATGTATTATAATTATTAGGGCTGTGCGATATACTTATATACGATATATTTGCGCATCTCCTCAGTAAAGCCGCTTCTTTGATTAGCAGTAAATCTCCATCAGCTGTTTTTAAACGGACCGCCAGTTAATACACAGAGCCGTAGATCAGTGACAAGCTACGCAATATCGCGTTCAGTTTTGCGGGTGATTCATTGGCGTAGCTTGACAGTGATCTATGGCTGGCGGTCTGCTTGAAAACAGCTGATGGAGATTTACTGCTAATCAAAGAACCGGCTTTACTGACGAGATGCGCATGAATATATATCGAACGATATATATCGCACAGCCCTAATAATTATCATTCTTGAACACTCAAAAGAAATACAGATAAAAGAGTTAAATGTGGAAAAATTGTTCCTGTCTGTGTGTAGCACCTGCACATCCTTGCTGCAGTCTGATATTACCAGTTTGTGCAGCACATTTCAGCATGAGTTGTTTTGTGAACCTGTCAGAATGTGAAACAGGCTTTGCAACAAGGCTGTTGGGAGAGTCAAAATCATCCTGGGTGAGAGAATTGCAAAGTGCAGCTTCTCATTTCACTGAAGGGGACCGTTCTTAAAAGCACAGCAGGAAAAAAGAGACACTTAATGGTCCGTTTATCTCTAAGGGTTAGAGAGAAGGTGGAAAATGGTTTTGGAAAAAAAAAACTAAATAGACCTATTTTTAGCACAATAAAATATGTTTGAATTGATCTGTACTTCTTTTTTTTTTTTTTGCATTGCAATCACTGTCAGAAGGCTTTCTGAACTGGTGTTTGCCAGGTGTTATTTTTGCACTCTTTAATCACTGTAATTAGCTTGCATTAATTTTAGTGGACAGAATTAGTCAGTTTTTCATCTGAGCAGAACACAGTTGGCAGGCACATCATGCACTCTAAATATAAATCCAAGATCTGTTTGAGTTTACAAATGAGTGCTGATAATGTTGATTTTAGAAAATTGTTGCTTAAGCATTGGCTCAGTCATTACAATTTACATGCAACATAGAAGGTTTTAAAAATAAATCCTTTTTCACTCCTAGACCTTCACCATTGACTCTACAAGGACAGATGCAATGTTGATCCATGGAATACAGCACTTCAACACCTCCAAATGGATGCAGGCCCTGGAAGACTTCTCTCTACTGCTGAAGCAAGAACCTGGGAATGCTACAGCCAGGTCAGGATTATAATGAGGCTTATATACCTCATTCTGCATGCTTTGTGTTTGTTTCCCACCAAAAATAAAATTACTTTACATCTTTGCCGATGTGTATATCCAATTCTAGCTTTTTTCCGCTCACTGCAGAACATACAGAGGAAGGATCTATTCCAAGCTGGGTCAGTTTAAGAAGTCTATAGAGGACTTTTCTCTGGCTGTGCACTTGGATCCCAGTAACTGGTTGGCGTTTTACCACAGAGGGTGTCTGCTGAGAGAGATAATGCCTCATATGGCCTTAGGGGACCTCAGCACATCTGGTAAAACGCACATGCTTGATATAACACATGAAAATGTGCAATTTTCACAGTTACTCTTTATAAAGACGTAGTACTTTGCCAACATTTTGAGGCAGACTGATGCCCATGGGTATGTTTGAGTAAAATGTTGAGGTCTGACTGTTGAAAACGCAGGATTATTAGATAGATGGTTCAGTCATGGTTGTTCAACAATCAATTCAAATGTTACACATGAGTGTTTTTCATATGATTTCTTCAGGAAGCCCACAGGAAAGAAAAATGTGAAACAACATCTCTTTAATATCTTTGATATCTCATATGACTTTAATGTTCCTTCTAGACGGCAACAGGGCTGCATCTGCTTCTCGTTTTTTTTTCAATTCTAAATTGTTAGACTTTTTAGACTTTTTTTCTCTGAATTCTGAGCTTATATCTCACAATTCAATTTTTTTTTCTGAATATACATGTGTATATTCTTACTGTACATCAACAGTTTGTCTTTTAAAGTGCTATTATTATGGGTTATGAAAGGTTCATATTTTGGTTTTAGGAGTCCAAAAGAACAGATTGACATGCATGCGCAGTTAAAAAACACTTTCAGTTTCTTATAATATGCATTTGTTTTTACCTTATTTGTTCAACTCCCAAACTATTCTTTCAACTAATTATTTTTCCAAACCCCTCCAGTGATTGGTCAATTTAATTTAAAGCAGTGTTTGTGAGCTTTTAATGATTCAAAAGTGGCACCTAGTGGCAAAGAATGAATTAGCATTTTCATTCAGACCACCCCAAAAAGACCAACAAGTGGGCGGGCAATATGCTAATGTTTCACTTTGCAGGATGTTTTCATTCATTTAGAGCTGCTCTACACGCTGCATTTACAAAAACCCATAACTGGGACACTTTAAGGAGAGACATATGATACAAAGCTGTCAGCCGTTAATGTTCAAATATGGACAGTCAGATATCAATGTGCTCAGCTGTGATGTCATATAAATACTGATTTCTGAATGACCCATTTTTTTTTTAAGCTTAGATTTCATAAATGGTCTTGGGAGGGAAATCCTGTTTTCCATATTACGTCTCCATGTCTTTGATCTAAATCTTTAAAGAAAGCCATTTTGCACACAGTTATGCACCATCAATGGGGCCACTCTCATAACATCTTATGGCACACAGCTGCATCTGTTTTATCAGATCATATGAGGATGTTAATATCACTACTCAGCCAGCAGAACAAATAAGAGCCATCAAGTCTTGTCATACATGGTTTTGGCAGCTGTAATTTGCTGCTTTGATCTCTGAAGATTGGAGGAATATTTTGTCAGTGTTGTCTACTGCAAACTGAACAGCTTCATCGGTGAAGTGTTTTACACTGCCCACCTAAGCACTGTAGTGCTGTGTAACAGGAGTGTAGGCGTGAGTAGAGCTTCGGCACTGAGCCTATTTTTGTGACATGTACCATGCAGAAAATACTCAGCAGAAAATGTACTCAGTGTAGTCAATTTATTAACATAATATTTTGCAGTATATGAAGCAATAAAAAATATAGGAGCAAACCAGTCACCCATTGTCAGGATTGATGGAAGGGTCTACAACAGCCTGCATCATATTTGCTGAATGTAATCCAATACTCATTTCCTACAAATATTTTGGGTTGCTGATTCCAAAAATAGTTCTCACAAAATATGATGCATTTCCTAAGATTTTAGCTGTGGGCAACATTTATAAAATGAAAACGTCTTGTTTTCTCAATTAATCACCAGGAAAACTGCCACAAATACATGGTTCTTGTCTACCTCTGAGGAGTTACAACTATTTCTTCAATTCTCCAGCATTCTTCAGATGCATGAATGAAGACATTATTTTATGACTTATATTGATTTTGCAGATTGTAAATTAAATAATAGATTTTGGGTACAAAACGTTTGACTGCTTTTGTTGTTTTAATGAGTGCATAAAGCTAATAAATACATATCATTTGTATTTTTATATTATTTTGTTTAATAAACTTTAAGTTACGGAAAGTTCTTAATGACTTTTTTTTTAACCCAGCTTCATCAAAATAGGTATAATATTAGTCTGTTTTGCAAATCTAGTATAAATTGTATTAATTGTATTATTCTCAGTGGCCAACTCCTGATAACTTTGTTTTATGCAGTATTGCTGTAATTAATTAAATACTCAAAACAGTTACATAGAAATCACTCTTATCTTTTGTATGGAGAAATATAGTCTTCATGCCAGTACTCTTAAGATACTGTATTTTAATATCTACACTACAATTTATTGCCAGATACAGATAAGGAAAATGGTGCATTTGTATGCCAGAACTTTGTGTTTTTTTTGTTTTCAAAGCCAGGCCCTCTCATTAGCCATGTTTTATCTGTTTATGTGTGTGTTATAGTTCTCATCAATGACAGTGCAGAAAACCTGAGTGCATTCCTGCACCGAGGTCTGGTCTACATGACGCTCCAGCGCTGGCGGCAGGCTATGGCTGACTTTGAAGCTGTGATAAAACTTGACAGGTGATGTCCTACCCACTCTGTGACGAAAAGACCTTCATTGTCTTTTGTTGCACCAGTACAGCAGGCCGTAGTTGAGGATAAACTTATTGAAGCATGAAACCCTTTGAAAGTTACTTTTCAAAAGATCTCTTCTTGGTAAAAAGTGACACAAAGTCTCAGAGCAGCTTATTTAAAATCAATGAAATCATATCTGAGTCATCATCTCTTCTCTCTGTGTGCACCTCTCTAAAGTCACAGCAGATTTGCGGCTGTTGCCCACGTCAGTTTGGGACTGATCTGTATGCTGAATATGGGCCGCCAATATGAGGCCATCAGAAGGTTCAGTAATGCATTGAAGGAGGAACCAACCTATGTAAAAGCCTACGTATGCCGGGCCAGAGCCTACTACAATGTAAGCGGCTGTTATATGGATGATTTGGAGTGCCACATAAAAAGATGAACAAATTTATTATCAGTGTATTTAAATTAAAAACTGTTACTATTGAACTTAATCAGGGTATAACCATATTTAATTTTTGGCAGGAATGAAAACAAGACTGTGAGGAATAGAATATCTATACTAAGGTTGTGGTTTGCAACCCTGTTTGTGCCCAGTATGTTCATAATTAATACTTCAAATCATGCAGGTTGTTGAGGAGGTCTTATTGTATTTTCTTGTGTTATGGTTTCACTTGCAGGAGAAATAAATATATAAATTACTTAAGGTAAATTTAAGCAACAAAATATATTGTTACACATATTTAATATAAATCTTTACAAATATGTTTTGCTGTATTTATATAAATATATGTATGTGATAATTAAAAAGATAATTAAAATAATTAAAAATAATTAAAAAAAGAGCATTTGGTGTTTTTATGTGACTGCTTTTCTTTTGTTTGTATTTCCTTTCGTCAGTTAACCTCATGGACTGATTAGTTCTGATTACTGAATCTGATAATAATCAGAATCTGATATTTTAACTGATTACTATTATTTATGATAGTTTGTTTTTTGTAGAACAAAAAAGGCCTACAGTGCATATTCAAGCCAAGGGATTATTTCTTTTTCAGTACTAATGGCGTGCCTAGTCCATGTTAATTTGAGATTTTTGGTTAATATTTTATTTTCAATGTAGATTTTCAATCTTAGATTTTTAATCTTATATAAATCTTGTATGTTACACAGGTGAATAATCTGAGTAGAGCGGTGAAGGATTTGACTCGAGCCATACATATAAAGCCAGACGCTTATGATCTGCACATCATGAGGTAATTTGAACATATACATTTGTATGTCCTTGATTTTATTTTCTAGTTGTTCTATGGTTCATAGGAGATTAAAAACCTAAAATGCTCCCTTTTATGAACCTTATTCAGAGTACCACCATGTTTATTTTGACACAAGGCTGTAAAGGATAGAAGTACAGTTTGTTCAATAGGTCTTGCCCTTAATTGTGATTATGTCTTCCTGAAATTCTAGTTAAAGATTGCTGTGAAAGCCTCAAACCAGTGCAACCAACTTGAATAGAATTGACTTTTGTCCTTCATTTGTCTTAATTTAAAAATCTAACCTTGACTTAGGTCCATGACAACAGTCTATAAAAAAAACCTTATTGTTTTAATTGGTGAAAAGGTCTTTCAATTCTTGTGTCTGTTATAGAGGGAAGTACTTGTATGAAATGAAACAGTTTGACCTGGCTACCCTCTGTATACGGTACGCAGCAGAAATGAAAACAGGTAATGATCACATAAGCTCATTTCACTCTTTTCACCAGCATACTTTTAGTTCCTGAAATATCTCAGCCCTTCTCTCTGCCCATCTTTTAATGAGCATCATTAAATATTGTTAGGCCACCTGGCCCAACTGAGGTTGAAATAAACCTTGCAGAGAAATGTGGTTTATGTTGCCATAACAACAACTAGACCCAGCTGTAAAGCTCTCCTCCTTTCCGTCACAGCTCTGGGTTTATCACCGGTCCAGCAAGCTGTCGTCCAATCGTTCCTGGGAAACTATGCCAATGCCATCGTCTGTCTCAAGGAAGTGGTCGATACGTGCCCTTCTCCTCCACACCTCATTCTTCTCGGGAGGACGCTGATGAAGGAGCACAGGTTCAAAGTGAGTCTGAGACTTTTGCAGGGTGTATCTCGGTCAAGCTCTGTCTGGCAGAACTAAGCCACCAAACAAACTTCTCCCAAGACACCAACACAAACAAGTCATTATTAGTATTACTTTTTCAGCAGCTTTAGAAATACACCAAAGTGATAAAATAGAGGCTGTGCGTTGATATTTTTAGAGTTATATGCACTACTGTTCAAACATTTGATCCACGGCGTATGTTTTCATGAGCTGCAGGATTATAAACTGGTGACGTTTCTTTTCATTTTCCCACTTTGCATCCTTTTTTTTTTTTTTAAATCAGGTCATACAGAAACGTGGACAAATGCTGGATGCTTTTTCATAACAATTGCGCTTCTGCATTTGGATTTTATTGCATACATGTTCTCTTCCTCCGCATTATTTCTCTTTAATCTTCAAGGCTCTCAGAGACTATAGCTTTACGCTGCTCTTGGGCTATAAGACGGAGCTTGAGTTAAAAGTCTTGATAAACCGTGGCCGGACACCGAGCTCTTGCCCTCGCTAGGGTTCAAACCACTAGGGTTCGGGGTCCGCCGTTCTCCCTGCTCGCCGCCCCGGACAGCACGGCAAATTTATTCTTTATTCTTTATGATTATGAGGAAGCGCGAACTCGTGAATACAACTATTTTTTTTACACCAACTTGGAACAGTAATACAGAATTTAAGTGAAATTTACTTTTAGATGTATGTGCAATGGCTATTTCATGTTTTGTCTTGCTGAACCATTCTAGAGTTTAATGAGAAACCATATTGCCACCATAGTTCTAGCATTGGAGCATGGCACTAGCAATGTCAAGGTCACAGGTTTTATTCCCAGGTAATGCATGAATGTTATAAAATTTGTACCTTGAATATAATGGATATGTCTGCAAAATACAAATGCAAAAGTCTTTCTGTCAGCATTCTGTAACTTCCATTAACTCTTACAAAGCATTTTTTTTGTCTGTTAGTAGGCAGTATTGTGACCTATTAATGCTGTAAGTTTTCCATACTTTATGTTATGTCATACACAGGAAGCAGTGGAGAGTTTCACAAAGGCCCTGTCACTTCAGAGTACCAATAAAACGAAACTCATTACTTCACAAGAGGCTGCAGAGGTGTTCTATCTAATAGGCATATGCTACATGAAAAAAATGCTTTTGTTACAGGTAATTCATTGAATAATAAATCAACATTAAAACAAATAAAATGTACCACTTTTGCATTCTTCAAACATGTTTTTTAATACTACTATGTGTGGTCAAAAATGGTAACATGGATGTAGCATTTTATCACATTCATAAGATGCGTTACTTAAAAAAACACAATCATATCTGTCACTGTTCTCTCATCACCTTTTTTTCTCATTCTGGAGAGTGAAGACACTCTTCTCTTCCATGCTTTGGATGCTTTTAACAGCGCTGTGAGCATGAACCCAGACCACGCTGAGGCTCACCATCAGAGAGGATTGTGCCGTGTGCATCTTCAAGACTCCACAGGTGTGCAGGACTTTAACAAAGCCCTCCAAATCAACCCCAACCTCTATCAGGTACACCTTAATTCTAGCTCAATGCATTGTCTGTCTGAACTGATAATGTTCTTTGCAATACGTTCAAAATAACACTTGTTTTGTTTTTTTGTGTTTTTTCAAGGTTCATCTCAGCCGAGCTGCCCTTTATGGGGCTCAAGGACGATATGCAAAGGCTATACTCGACTGTAATGAAGCTATCAGGATCCAGCCCAAGAGTGTCAGAGCATACTTGTATAAAGGAGCTCTTAAATTCTATTTGAAAGTTAGTAAAAATAGCACCGTTTTGAGCATAATTACCTGTCACTTAAGGTTTATGATCTCTATGGTATTTGAGAGAAATGTTGTGCACTTATCATCTTGTTTTAGGCATACAAGAGTGCAGTGGAGGATCTGACGATGGCAATCCAGATGGATGGTGCCTGTTTATTTGCTTACTACAACCGCGGCGTATGTTTTCATGAGCTGCAGGATTATAAACTGGTGACGTTTCTTTTCATTTTCCCACTTTGCATCCTTTTTTTTTCAAATCAGATCATACAGAAACGTGGACAAATGCTGGATGCTTTTTCATAACAATTGCGCTTCTGCATTTGCATTTTATTGCATACATGTTCTCTTCCTCCGCATTATTTCTCTTTAATCTTCAAGGCTCTCAGAGACTATAGCATTACGCTGCTCTTGGGCTGTAAGACGGAGCTTGAGTTAAAAGTCTTGATAAACCGTGGCCTCCTTTATGTGGAGCTGAATGACTATGGCAGTGCCCTTCAGGTAGGCCACAGTTAAAAAAAAAAAAAGAAATAAGAAGCATTGATTGCAGGCCTGTAATCCGTTTGTCTTTATATTCATCATAAGATTTATAATAAGTTTTTATTATGTTCGTGTTTTCATGAAATGTTATTTAAAACTCAGCTTTATATCCATAAACTGACATATTGTGTAGATAAAAAAAACTGTGTTGTATGATTTTTTCCCTTGGGAATCGATTGGATTGTCAGCGTAGACATGAAATATAGAAATAGAGCCAGGTGGTTTTAGAGGACGTTTTGAAATATGTAAATTGGGTCATTTTTTGTTAAGTTGATTTTGGTAGTGTTTTAATCAAGCAGTAGTAGTGAAAATTATCTAATTGTTTTGTTTTAGGATTTTAATGCTGCAGCACAGAAACAACCAGAGGATGTAATAATTCTTCATGCGCTGGGAGTTATTCACCACAGGTGTGCATTTATTTTGAGTTATTGTTTAGTATGATTGACTATTTCACAGTGCCAAATTGGCATGCTTAAGCTGAGAAACATTTTCACTCAGCAGTGGCAGTGGGGTCATAATAACTACTCCACAGCATGTTAAACTGCTTTGTGTTTAAAATAAAAAAACAAGGCTTTAGCCCTCTGAAACACATCATGGCAGCTCATGTGGTTTTATTCACAGAGAATTTCTTTGAACTAGGAATTCAATGAATTTAGTTGTGTTTTTATCCTGCTTTTTTTAGTGAAGTACTTAATGCACCACAGTAAAGAGGTGATTCATATAGTCTGTAGGTCGCATTGTGGAAAATCAAATTTGTTTTGAGCCTTTAAAATAAGAGTTTGTCTTGGTAAAATGATAAAAAAAAACAACTATATATATATCCATCCATCCATCCATCCATCCATCTTCTACCACTTATCCGGGACCGGGTCGCGGGGGCAGCAGTCTAAGCAGGGACGCCCAGACTTCCCTCTCCCCAGACACTTCCTCC
>JAUMHE010000069.1:2476664-2493006 GCA_032359235.1 Enteromius mattozi | reverse complement strand
CCCCGACAACATAGCTTCTAGGATCATTCAGGCACTCAAACCCCTCCACCACGGTAAGGTGGCGATCCAAGGAGAGGCTATATATAACTATATATATATATATATATATTATAAATGACTTTACTGTCACTTTTAATTGATCCATCATTTCTGAATAAGAGTATTCAAAAAAAAACTTGATGATTGATGATTTTGGATGATTGGGTTCATGTGTAGAAAGAGATAAAAATGCATGACACAACTTATTAAAGTACAAGAACATTCAGATAATAAAAAAAAATACTGTATTTTTCTTCTCATAGTCCTAAAGCATGAGTTTAATTGGAAGAACACCCTAATGACTACATTATTAATGGTGTCCTGAAACCTTACATGATTTATGATTAGTCATTGAAGCTCTGTGTGCCACTTACAGTGCATCTGCATTTAAATAGAGCATTCAGAGCATATCTATTATTTTTATTGATCAACACTCAAAAGGTGCTATGCTTCCTGAATGCGTTCAGATGGATTTATATCAGATTAACAGCCTATGACAGACAGGACATCTCATCTTTTTACATGAACTATATAATATAAAATATCTTAGAAGCTCACTGGCAAGACGCATTGCTCTCTGTAGTATCATTTACAAAAGAACAGAATGCTTTTGAATCCATAGAAGTCGACATTTGCACATTTTCATTGCTTAAAGCAGCACTTTCAAATAAATGGCTCTTCACAATAATAGCAGGGTGTTTTTTTTCCTTTTTAAACTGAGTCTTCTAGGTGAATTCAAAGCTCACACTGGGAATGCTGCACAGCTTGTAATTCAGTTTTCAAAAGCTAGAGAGAGGGGACGTTTTTACAGAGCATTTAAGGCAAAGTTCATAATTAAGCAGACAACTAATTTTCATGTGCAAACAGAATTAGGACACATCACTGAGGGTAATAATCTGCTTTCTTTGTCTGTTTTCAAGGCTCGGCCAGTTACAGGAAGCTGTGGATGCTTACAGCCAAGCTTTAAGTCTTGATCCCTTCTTGCAAGATTCCCATGTGGGCAGAGGCAATGTTTTCATGGATTATGGGCACAATCACGCCAGGAAACAGGCCCAGAGGGACTTCCTCTCAGCCCTGCATCTCAATCCACTCTGTTCAAGTGCCCGCATTAGCCTGGCATACAATTTACAGGTAGTGTAAAAAATAATTGTCTTGCTTCTTTTTATTTCTCACAGGTTGATCTTTCATAGCTTAACAGACTTAGAAAAGTTCCCAAATGCTTCGTTTAAGTCTCTGTTCACATCCTTCTCTTAATCTTGCTTTGGAGAAAAAAAAAAGCTCTCAAATTAATGTGTACAGCATACTACCTCTGATAATTTGCTCTTGGAAGAGTTTGATGTGAAATGTCACTGAATTCTGACAGCAGACTTTTGTATCCTGGCTAAAATGAGCACCGTTGTGATCCTTTCTGAATCTTTCATACAAGATTACTGTTTTTCCCCTCAGTAGAAACTTCTAAGAAACTAGAGATTGAAACAGTCTCTATTTAATCCAATTGATGCTTAGGGGACCTAACTTAGATAGTATAGAGATTTTTTTTGTATGGGTGTTATAAATTGAATTGAATCGCAGTTGTGTTTTTATGGAAGCTTATTTCTGCTATGAAATTAAAAAAGGTAATTGGGACTTTTTATCTCACAATTCTTACTTTTGTCTTTCAATTCTGAGAAGAAAAGCCTTTGTGAATTGTGAATTCATAACCGGCAATTTTAAAAAGAGGTTAAAAGTCACAATTACCTTTTGTAAAAACAAGCTTGTTTCCTCCATGGAATAAAAAAAAAATAATTTGTGACTTTTTTATGCAAACCTATATCTCCCAATTGTTAATATCTTTTTTGAGTTTATCTCAGACTGTTTTACTAGAAACTGTGAGAAAAGCAAAGTCAGAATTGTAAGATAATTACCTTTTAAATGGTTCATTCCTTGCAGAAATCTGCTTCAATATTTAAGGCATCAATATTGGTATCTACTCAGAAGCAGCAATATCCTCTACTCAACAATTAATATGCTGGATAATATGGACAAGTCGTGTTATCTCACATTTCTGAAATCTTCTCCTAGTTTGTCTGTTGCCTAATGTGATTTTCTGTCATACATAAATCACCTTATCATAAAATGTTGTCTTGTCATATACATAATAATCTCAGCAGGCAACCAGCATGTCCAAAATATGTCTGTTATGCGAAGGAAACTAAATCACAAGAAAGTAATCAAAACTGATAATAGATTCTTGACAGCGCTATTAGTTATTTTAGAATTCTTCTATTACAGAACGACTAAAATATTTTTTCTCTTTACGTACTTGAGTTGTAGATAACAACAACAGTTTATGCTTGGTAAATCTTGACCTTGTAAACCTTAGTAATCTTAATTTCTACATTCTCCTCTATTCAAGACTTGTCTATCTGGTATCTTTTGTCTGACTTTTTATTTATTTATTTATTTTTTTTAAAACCCTTTCTTTAAATGTAGAAGAACTAATGGCTAATGCCCAGAGACAAACCACAGAAATCAGGTCAACAGTAGGAAACATACAAGAATGTATCTGATTGCTTTTGGTATTCATCCTGGCCCTCATTATCTCTGCCTCTTTCCCCAGAGAGGGAACCGTATCTTGCAGACAGCCTGTTGCCTCTCAGGTCTATTGATTTCAACTAATCCATGTCGATATCTTGTCCTCTACTGCAGGTTTTGGGATTCTTCCAGAGAGCCTGGAATCAGTTCACTGTGGCTGTAGAGGTGAACCCTAAATGCTGGGCAGCGTATGAAGGCAGAGCTGTTACCAGCCTACAGATGGGCAACATGTTTGCAGCACTGCAGGATATAAACACTGCTATTAAGGTTGTTAGTAAAGATTTTTTAAAGAAATTAATACTTTTGTTTAGCAATGAAGGGATCATCAGTTATAATGTTACAGAAGGAATCGGCATATTAGAATGATTTCTGAAAGATCATGTGGCACAAAAATTCAGCTTTGCATCACAGTAATAAATTACATTAAAAATATATAAAAATAAAAAACCTTTTTTTAATTGTGGTAATATTTTACAATATTACTGCCTACAAGGCTGATTTCAAAAACATGAACAAATCTTATCAAGCCAAGTTTTTTTGAATGTAAATTAAGTGAATGAATCTCTTTTTGTCTTTGCACTTTCAGTGTAACCCTCATGCAGAGCAGCTCTTCACAAACCGAGGTCTGATCCAACAGTTCATGGGAGATAAAGCTAGTGCCATGAAGAATTACCAGACCGCTATCAGCCTCAGCCCGGGATATTCTCTCGCTTACTTCAACGCTGCCAACCTCTTCTTTTACAATGGACAGTTTGAGCAGGTAAAACCAGAGGCAATTCACTACTGACCCTCTTGAGACTCACTAAATGTGAGCCGCTGAGATATATAGTGAGTCTCATTTTTTCTGCGACACAGGCATGTGAGTACTACAGCCGAGCTTTTGAGCTGGACCCCTCAGATGAGTCTGCCATCCTGAACCGAGCCATCACTCACGCTCTGCTGCGGAAGGTCCCAGCATCCCTGCAGGATTTCAATGAGGCTCTCTGCCTCAACCCACTGTCTGCACATGCCTACTTTAACAGAGCCAACCTATACTGCTCTCTCAGACAGTTCCAATCAGCCGAGAGGGACCTTACGCAAGGTAGGCTGTAGCAGGCTGAATTCACTGCCACCTTTTATTAAAGGAGCAGTATTCTACACTGGTGTACTATTATGTCCCCTGAAGTCAATTTATACAGTACAGATAATTAAGATCTTTTTTTTTTTTTTGAAAAAAGTCTCATATGCTCGAGGCTGCTTTTATTTGATTAAAAAAATACAATAAAAACAATAATATTGTAATATTATTACAATTTCAGATAATAGTTTTCTGCTTTAAAATATAATTTATTCCTGTGATCAAATCTGAATTTTCAGCAACATTCCGGAAATGTTGAGACTTTTTTTAAAATTTCAATAAAATGAAAACTAGAAGACGTTAAAATCACATGAGCCAATATTTTATTCACAATAGAACATAGAGAACATAATGAATGTTTAAATTAAGAAATGTAACACTTTTATCCACTAAATGAGCTCCTTTCAAATTGGATGCCTGTTACAGGTCTCAAAAAAGTTGGCATGGGGCAACAAATGACTAAAAAAGCAAGAAATTTTAAGATGATTCACCTCTGGGAGAACATCTAGCATCTAAGTTAATTGACATCAGGTCTGTATCATGATTAGCTATAAAAGGGATGTCTTAAGCTGATACATGGGGGAAAATTTTTGAGCAATTTTGGGCTCTGTGTCCCACCTGTGCATTGACGGCAACATTGCTCAAAAAGTTGCCCAGTGTATCATCAGCCTTAGAGGTCCTCTAGGACAGGTTTGAGAACTACTCTACAGTGCATAACATCATCAAAATATTCAGAGAAACTGGAGAAATCTCTGTGCGTAAGGGACAAGGCCAAAGACGTTTGTCAGATGCCCGTAGTCTTCTGGCCCTCAGACGACACTGCACCACTCATCAGCATGATTCTGTCATTGACATTACTAAATGGACCCAGGAATACTTCCAGAAACCACTGTCAATAAGTACTGTGCCTTCTACAGATACCAACTAAAGCTCTATCATGCAAAAAGGAAGCCATATGTGAACATGGTCCAGAATCCCTGTCATGTCCTGTGAGCCGAGGCTCATTTAAAATGGACTGTTTCAAAGTGGAAAAGTGTTCTATTGTCAGAAATCGTCCAGATTTGACATTCTTGTTGGACCTCAGAATAATAACCTTATTGCAACTATTTTGGTAGTCAGCAGATACCACAAATTTTCTTATGAATACTGAAGGTCACATTAATCATCATGCTGCTTGTCATAATAGAGCAAGACCAAAAACTGACTACAGAGTATATTGTGTTTCTTGATTTCATTGCCATATATATATATATATATATATATATATGTAAAGGTTATTATGTTCCAACTTTGAAACTTCCTGATATTAATATGCAAATAATGATTCATCACTTTACATTTTGTACATCACGCCGACTTTCACTGTTGTCTGCACTTAATTACGTCTGATAACACTGGCTGATATCTCTGTAGATAGAGGGCTTTTGTCAAGAAGATGAATGGAGAGCTGGTGAAAAGATGGCAAAGTTGTCTTTATCCTCAACAAATCCAGACAGTCATAAACATGCTAGGCTCAGTCTCATACAGCATGCAGTCAGACCTCCCACGAGTCCACTCATTGACCATCTGATGAAAATTGCACACTGAAATCATTAGCTGTAAGATTTTTTATTGCTTTTGAAAGACGTCTCTTATGGTCATCTAGGCTGCATTATTTAATGAATTATATACAGTAAAAACAGCAATATCATGAAATTATTATAACAATGTTTTAATGTATTTTAAGATGTGATTTATTTCAGAACTAAATTTTCAGCATCTTTACTTTAGTCTTCAGTGTCACAAGATCCTTCAGAAATCATTCTAGCTTGCTACTCAGGAAACCTTTCTATTTATTATCAATATTAAAAAGCAATTGTGCTGATTAATATTTTTATGAAAACTATCATACATTTTCCCCCAGGAATCTTTAATGAATAGAAAGAAAAACATAGAAAAACATGAAACCTTTGTAGCATTATAAATGCCTTTGCTATCACATTCAATAAATGTAATGCATCCTTGCTGAATAAAAGTATTAATTTATTGGTAACACTTTAGTTTAGGTAACACTTGTTAACTATTACAGTAACTATGACTTTTCCCTCAATACATTCTAAATTTGCTGCTTATTAATAGTTAGTGCGGTAGTTGTTAATTTTAGGTATTGGGTAGCCCCAAACTTTTGAATGGTAATATGTTGTTTTTTAGTTATATTACCTAAAAATAAATTTTTATTTTTAAGGTTGTTTTTTAGTATTCACAAGGAATTGTATTATTGTTTTCCTCGAAAACATCCCTAAATGGCATGTAAAAAATGTTCCTGTCTAAATAGACATTCTTGACCTAAACAAGCTGTAGTGTAGAACAGACCTAATACCAGTCCAAAGACTGACTACATTATTGTGTGTGTGTGTGTGTGTTTGTGAGGCAGCTGAATGGTTTCAGCACACACTTTCACACACAAGAGGACAAGAGCATGATGGGTTTGGCCACATGACTGCCTGGGGAAAAGAAAAAAGACACAGAAGGAAAACAAATGCAGCAACCATGTCTCTTTACTGCTGTACAACTAGAGACAGGTGGTTACTATGGTTACAGTGTAAACCAATTATAGTTTTCCTCTTGGCAGGCTGCATATTTATGTAGCCGAAAACAAGGATGCGCAAGCATTTCTGATATATATATAAAAAAAAGAGTTTCTTAGAGCCCCTCCGCCTGCAGCTGAAACAGGTGGTATATTAGGAAACAGATGGCTCTCTGTATCTAATGAGTATGTTCTCCGTGAATGGAGTAATCACTTGCAATTCCAGCATGCGCTTTCAAACAATCTAATTTTGTTAGCCGTAAATAGACACATTTGAACACTTATCCTATAAGCCATAAAAATGAGTTTTTCTGCATTATCTCACTCAAATCAAGGCCTTTACATGTGTGATCTCTTTGAAGCAAAACAGCGTCCGTAAAGGTACCAGGCGAGCAATGGTAATTTATGCAAATGCAGATGGCAAATTGCTCGCAAATTGTCCCTCTTGTGTGAACTAAAATGTAGATGTCCTCCTATTCGCTGTCTCTTGCAGCCTGATGTTTCAGTCACGAATAGCACTGGGTGATATGTGCTAGCCTAATATTAATGTCATTCTCTCTGTGAGAAGAACAGAGCTGAGAGGCGAACTGTGAACAAAGCTGTTGTGGTGAAGACAACACAAATAATGCTACACCTTTCTGTGTAAACAGGAGACAGATTGATAAATGCTGGGGAAGGTGAGAGTGACATTTTACTCTAACATATCTGTGTGTGTGTGTGTTTCTTGAAGCTCTGATGCTGCAGCCTGGAGATGCTCTTTTCTATAAGTTGAGGGCTGATGTTCGGGGTCATCTGGGATGGAAGGAGCAGGCGCTGGATGACTACAGAATGGCAGTGGAGCTTCAGGACTCGAGATGATTTCTCAGGGTCGGAGAATAATCAAAATGAGATTTTTGCTTCTTAGATTATAATAATTAGCTAATGCAATACAGTTGTTGAACGTTTTTGTGTTAATTTTGTTGCATGCAATCAGTTTAAATTTGTTAAATGTGGGTTTGAAACTACATTAAAGACATTTCTGAATGTGTGAAAAACCAAGATCTAGATTGACTATTTAATTTGACCGTCTTCCGTCATTCAGCCATATACCAATACTGTACTAAATAAAACATTGTCTGCATTAGACAAATATCATTAATATATGTTAAATAATGTAGCAATTTTAATTGTATTTTTTATTAGTTTTGTTTATTTAAATTGAGTTTTTAATTATTATTTTTTTTTGTATAGTAAATTAATTTAAAAATAAATTATTTTGTAGCTACATTCAAGTAGAATAAAGCCTTCAAAAGGCATATTCTTCAACAAATTTAACTCCTATTTTATTTTGAATGAATAAGCCATGCATAACTTATTAAAACATGGTTTGTTGTCTGAAAGATTTTTTAGGGTTTCTAAAGGAAGTATCTATTGCATACCAAGGCTGCATTCATTGCATACAAAGTACAGTAAAAACATAAATAAATATTTAAAAAATATATTTATTATTTATTTTATTAAAAGAAACCTATTTTCTGTTTTAATATATTTTAAAATGAAATTTATTCCTGTGTTGCAAAGGTGAATTTTCAGCATCATTACTCCTGTCTTCAGTGTCACATGATTCTTCTAAAATGGTTCTAATTTGCTGTTTTCCTGCTTCATAAATATTTCTTTTGTGAAAAAATTGTAATACATTTTTTAAGATTCTGTGATGAATAGAAAGTTAAAAATAGTATTTATTTGAACTATTTTTTTTTTTTTTTTGTAATACAATGAATGTTTTGGGGTCACTTTTTGATCATGTGTCCTTACTGAAAACTTAAAAAAAAACTAAATAAATCCTATGACCTTAAACTTTAGAGTAAACTGCATAAGAGCTGCTTTGCTTTTTCTTTTCTGTGAGCCAAGGAGGTCTAAAGTACCTGCAGTTTCTCATTCATCTCAATAGCAGATGGTCGGCTGATTCATGCCGCTCAGAAGTACACAACCTGGATGCTGCCACCTTCACTTCATGGACAGGCAGTTTTGTTCACTGTTGAACCATCTACTATATTATAATAAATTGTTTGTAAATGCAGTTTACATTTTTGAATAATCATAAATGGAAAGAGATGTTTTTTATTCCACAAGAATTTTAGTGTAGTCTGTACATTTAGCATTTATATATTAGAATAGCAGAAGTTTCATACTTAGGGTTTAGATCAGAGTATAACCAGAATGAGATATTTGTTCATTAGATATAGTTATTTTTGTAATTATTAATTTGTAATAACTGTTTTGATTGTGAAACAATTAATCAAATGTCTAATTAATGAATGTTTTTTTTAATAAGCAGCCTAACAGCCAGACAGCTGTATCTAATGCATGAAATCATATTTGCCCTGAAGAAGTCAGGTCACTTCATATGACACCGGGCAAAGACTCTTAACTAGATGGAAAGAGAGAAACACCTGCTGAATGATCTGGCTCTTCTCCAGTTCAGAGAGAGAGAGAGAGAGCGAGTATCTCAGAGAGAAGAGTGTGAAGACAGCCATCTGCTCCTCACATGTTGTGCTCTGACGGCTCATTACATTTCAAGGACAACACAAGTCTCCATCTGTGAGAAAAAATGAGGTATCACTCAAATTCTGACAAAAGAGTTTCAGGTTTTTGCTATTCTTATATCCTATTTTCAAGGTGTGAGCTATTTGAGATGGATGTATAGCTTGGGAGTGAAAAGGGTAAAATATTGCAGGTGTGAAATTGTTTTTATCAGCTGTCTTGTTAAATGAATAGAATATTGTAGACATGTTACAACATATTGAAATTCTTTAAAAAAAAATTAATAACAGTTTCCCCATGAAAACGTCATTAGTCTGAGACTTTTTTTCAAACACTTTCAAGCGACATCCACCAAACTCAGCACCTGCTGTCTCCTCTGACATAATGTGTTATATGTTTTCTTACAAATCATATGACAAATTGTGTTGTCACTTTAGATAAAAGCATCTGCTAAATGAATACATTTAAATGTTTTGGGGGAAAAAGTTATATTTACTACATTTGAAAAACTGTAATCCCTCTTAAAGTTACATTCACAGAAATAGGCATAGTGTAATGCAATGCAAAGAAAATAGTTTTAGGGACCCAGGTTAATAATTTTTTTATTGTTTTTATGTATTTATTTATTCGTTGGGCATTTAGCATATTATTTTCCCCAGTTAAAGCTTAATGCAACAGGCTCTATTTACATACACATCTATTTATTGTCTTTAAACACATTCAGAGATGCTTCTAAATGTAGTGAATCAGAAACCTGGTATTTTTACCTAAACAATACAGTCCCTCAAAAAAAATTGTGTGGATTACCTTCTTTAGCTTTGCATCCATCACTAGGTGGTGCCAGAAATAAGCCCAGATAAGCTTTCTCTTCACACTCAGGGGTGCTTCGTTGTTGTTATAAGGCATTGTGCAGTATAGGAAAACTATGTAAAGACTATGGCAACAGTCACAAAAGACGAACTGAATGACTCCAGATTCAAAATACTGAGCTTTAAATTTGTTCCCTGGACCTTCTGTAAAAGCCCTGGCTTTGTCGTAGGATTAATAACATGTTTTATTCAATTTTAGAGGGAAGGGGCATTAAGAAAGGCTATGAATTTTAAACTCACCTGAGTGAAAACTAAGCCTACCTGTTTTAGCCCTAAAAAGAGCATCTGTGTGACTGCTTGCAGCTCGTTGCAAAGGCATGGGTTGGGTTTCTATTAAATATAATCATAAACAAAAAAAATCGTGACAATGTCGAGGACATGACCGTAATGAAATCTCCTCCAGAGGCGCAAAGGTCAGTTTTAACTTTTCCCTTTTTTTGCATTTGAAGATGCAAAAATCCAAAGCAAGAAAATAAGTAAAAGCAAATTAAGTGTTGTTTTAAGTTACAGGGGGAGGCAACAAGAAAGACCAAACATTTTATATGTTGCTTAGTTTGATATTATATCTGTTTTTATGATATTGAGTTCAA
Source organism: Enteromius mattozi (assembly GCA_032359235.1). NCBI lineage: Eukaryota > Metazoa > Chordata > Actinopteri > Cypriniformes > Cyprinidae > Enteromius > Enteromius mattozi. Next base: position 2,482,728 of record JAUMHE010000069.1, on the reverse strand, counting down.
ACTGACATTGAAGAGAATGTCTAGGAGTCGTCAAAAAACTTGTTTTGTTTTTCAGACACGCTCACAAACCCATTAGCAGCCGATGGCGTCACGTTGCACGTGTGACGTCTGTGAATGTGATGCATGTGGCTGTGGAGTAACTGTCCATGGTGCTGAAACCGCCGCAGCGTCGGGATGCGCCTTCCATACTCTCGCAGCATCGATGCGCGCATTTTCTGAGCGCGTATTTATACCCTTGAAATCCGCAGAAAGGCTCAAAACAGTGTCGGAATGCTGCCCAACGACACCTTCAAGAACCTGGAGGATGGTTTCTATCTGTTAAACTTCTCCAGCAACGAGACGCATAACGGGGATTCTCACGGCAGCAGCGCGATCTTCATCTCCTTCATCTATTCCGTAGTGTGTCTGGTGGGACTCTGTGGGAACTCGATGGTAATTTACGTGATCTTTAGGTATGCGAAGATGAAAACTGCGACGAACATCTACATTTTGAACTTGGCGATCGCGGATGAGTTACTCATGTTGAGTGTGCCTTTCTTAGTCACCTCTTCTTTACTTCACCACTGGCCCTTTGGTTCTCTTCTGTGCCGATTGGTTTTAAGTGTTGATGCCATTAACATGTTCACCAGCATCTATTGTCTGACTGTGTTAAGTATCGATCGCTACATCTCCGTGGTGCATCCCATCAAAGCAGCCCGGTACCGGAGACCCACCATCGCCAAAATGGTCAACTTGGGGGTCTGGATGTTCTCCATCCTGGTCATCCTGCCCATCATCATCTTCTCCACCACTGCACCCAACTCTGACGGATCGGTGGCTTGCAACATGCAGATGCCCCAGCCCGAGCGTCAGTGGATGGCTGTATTTGTGATATACGCCTTTCTGATGGGCTTTCTCTTCCCTGTCATTGCCATCTGCATGTGCTACATCCTCATTATAGTGAAGATGCGGGTGGTCGCCTTGAAAGCGGGCTGGCAGCAGCGCAAAAAGTCCGAGAGGAAGATCACGCTGATGGTGATGATGGTGGTGACGGTGTTTGTGATCTGCTGGATGCCTTTCCACATCGTGCAGCTGGTCAGCGTGTTCGTCCAGCAGCATAACGCCACTCTCAGTCAGCTGGCTGTGATTTTGGGATATGCCAACAGCTGCGCCAACCCCATCCTGTACGGATTCCTGTCGGACAACTTCAGACGCTCCTTCCAGAGGATTTTATGCCTCCGCTGGTGGGATAACGCCACGGAGGAGCCCATAGATTACTATGCCACGGCTCTGAAGAGTCGAGGATACAGTGTGGATGACTTTCAGCCGGACAATCTGGAGTCGGGCAGCACGTACAGGAATGGCACCTGCACATCTAGAACTACAACGCTGTAGGACTGCGGTATTACAGCATAAAGACTTGTTTTGTTATCTGTTGTCATTGCAGTATTTGTTTTGTGCTGAAATGTATTGGTAAGGCTTCATAATAACGTTCGTTAATGCCATTCTTAAGATTATATAATGCTTAATCAGAAGTTATTGTGCATTTTTGCCTATGAACTTTTATGCCTACATTATATAATGCTTTAAATGGCTTATTAATGAAAGTTATTATAAAGTGTGTCGATATGGGGAAAAAAATGTGTGACGTTCAGATAAAAAAAAAACTAAAGAAGTATCCACAGCCAAAAATTCAGTTTTTTATTTTTAAATGGAATAAAACCTGGGGAAATCTTTCACTCTCAGTGTATTATGTGGTAAAACTAGATTTGTATTTTCCAAAGGAAGCTTGCAAAGCAGGTACAAAACAGTGTTGGGATTTTATGTTTTGTTTCTGTGTATAGAAATGAAATCAGAACTGCCTTGCATTGACATGACACTCACCCAAATTAAGTATGCAAATATATACAAGAGGAGACCAATAGCAGTGCTGTATGCAATGTGACATCACAGCAGTCTGAAGGTTTGAGTAGCGCGATTCTGTCGATGTTAGTCTTTAATATTTAATGTTACATTTCTTGCTAAGTTAGCAAATGTTCAAGTCTGCAATTTTAAGGCTATATTTCCAGTCAAAGCATTGTAATAATTAAAAGAGGCGGTTCTAAATGTTCACTAATGTGTCTTGATTGTAAACCCAGTAGTGAAGGTGAGATATCAACAAATCTGATCTGAAACCTGCGAGAAACCTTTCCATTGACTGCTGTACTTCTATGCTGCTGCAGGGAATGTCTAATACAAAGCTGATTTGTGGCTATCCTAAGTGCAAGTCAATGGGTTGATTTATTCATTCATGTTTATAACTTATGTATATGAACTTTTTAAATGTGAAATATTAACAACAACAACAACAACAAAAAACCTCACCGACTGACATTATCCCATTTTAGATAAACTGTGAAATATAAGCTTTCATCATAATTATTTTCTTTATTAAAGGTGCACTTATATTTTTTAAATATTAGAAATTAATAAAAGAACAAATCATCTATTTTAAATTACTTAAAATACATCTGCGTGATAATGCAACCGCATTGCAAATTGCCAGAATCATATAAACAAAAAAATCTTTAAAGCTGCTGTAAGCTATCTTAGCGCCTTTCGCGGTACCAAACAGAACTGCACAATAACTCACACCAGTCACGCGTCAGTGGCCAGTTTCTCCTTTTTGCTGTTTACAAGCAGTCCCAAAAACAAGTGTGATCTCATGGGACATCTGTTTCAGTCGTATAATAAAGACAGGTGCGGTAATTAAAGAAACGACCGCGGCGTAAAGCATCTTAAACATCCGTCTTTATTTATACAACTCTTCAGTTAAAAATACACGCATAAAACTTTCGTCTTGTGACAACATAGAAATACATAATGAGACTGCAATATTAACACAATATCTTCTACAGTTCTTACATCTCCAAATAGGTGCATTTAAATATCAGCTATGAAAGAGTAAACAAATACGCTTCTCATAAATCTAATTAATTCTGTGACCTAGATAGGATTTCCAAATCCACATCGGAGTAAAGACCCTGTTTGCAACTGTGAGACGAAATGGCAAATGAAATTCAAAGGCAGCAATTACACAGCACTCTTGTGACTCCAGACCTCACACCCAAATGTTCTGAGAGAGGAATATCTTGCAGTCAGCACCCTCTGTCGTCTGCATGTGTCACATTGAATTATCTTTTACATTTGCACAGTCTCTCCCACTTAGGTTTCCTCTTTTTCATTCACCTTCTCCATGGAGCTGGATCCATTCAGAGCCACAGCCTCCACCTTCCTCCGGGCCAGTTTTATGGATCTCCTCCTCAGGCAGCCTTTCACGATGGCCGCCACGATCACCAGCAGCACTATGAAAATCAGCAGAGCTATAATCACAGGTACTACTATATTTGAAATGTCTCCAGCACTATCGACGATATGCACGCTTGTCTCATTCACTCTGACATCATCAGGCTGAGACGTAGGTTGAGTTAGCACAGATTTGCCCTTTTTTATCTCATTGTTTTTCAGATTGGTGGTGGGCGGCTTTGATGATCCATTACAAATGCCATCGTCATTGTACGAACATAGACATTTGTAGGAGCCTTCTGTGTTCTCGCATTTATGCTTGCATGGTTTGATTTCGTCACATTCGTTTACATCCACACAGTTTCCAGACGCATCCCTCCTGTAGCCTGTTTTGCACTCCAGACAGAGTTGCGATATATCCACGTTTTTGTCGCCGACCAGAGTCCAAACTAGATCTTTGGTGCATGTCAGATTGAACCTGGCACCGGAAAAGCAAACAATCTGACGCGTGTACGGATCATTTGATTGCTCAATCATGTCATGTGTGGAGAGTATTTCTGGTCGAGGACATGCCAGCTTGATGTTTCGTTTGCAAATGAAAGGATGCTCCTCTTTGCAGGAGACATCCATAAAGCCATTGCTTTTTGCACCAGAGTAACTGTATTCCACTGAAAGCAGCCCACAGCGAAGACTCGTGCAAGTACTTGAAGCTTCAGTTTTCCAGGTTTTAATGTCAGATTGAGTGCTGTTGTCCACAGTCCAGTAGAATCCTTTAAGAGGCAAATGCTGTTGAGAACACATGGCTTTATCCCTCTTTAGTCCAATCCAAAATGACTTGGTGGTTATACTATTCATATCCCAGACTGTTTTCAGAATCTTGTCCATTTCCTTCTCATTTGGAATGTTGGTCAGGAAACTTCCAGGCTGGCAGTAATTCTGAGCATTTTCAAATGAGCGTTTGTCCAAATGAACAGTGTAGGACGATTCGAGCACACAACGGGCCATGTCAAGGAAGCCCACAAGATACAATCCCGTCCAGAGCTCCATGTCTGCACGCTAACTGGAACTAAATGAAACTGTCTGCTTTCTTAGCTGTCCCTGTGAGGTCCTCCCAAGACAACAAGCACAGGAAGTCTGTTCAGCCTTGATACAGCCGTTTACTTCCTCTTGGGTGGTGGTGCTGCTGAAGCAAAACAATCGCAACTATGAACAAAATCGGTTGTTAGTGAAACAAAAGCTTGCATAATACACAAACTCCCACAGCGGAGTGATAGTTGAGCTCAAAACGATGGGAAAAACCTATATTCCTTGGCACAGTATCCGTTAAACCCAAGCATGGATCAACACCCATTACCTCCTTGAGGGTTTTAGCTTCCAATACCTTGGAAACATCATAACTGCATATTCCCTCATAAAGATATGCGTAACACTGGACAAGGACTGTTCCTATTTATTTTACTTGTTCATTGTGTCTGTAACAGGATTCTTTGACAAAACAAACTCTGGGAAAAAATTCCCGGAAGCATCGCTCATTGCGTTCGGGAATGGGCTTTACAGTAGCCTTATACCTCTGTTTACATGTTACACTTAACGCTGTCAGATTCGAATGCGTGTTGATTGACCTCAGTGTGTGTTTTCAAGGGCTCACGTGGGACTAATGCGGTGTTGAATGTCCCATGACTAACACAGTGTTATTCTGTTCTTCTAACAGGCCGCTTCATGACGAACCAGCAGATGCTTCCTGGAGGAAATGTCAATGAATGGCAGGAAGTGAGGTTGAAGGGGGGCACTTCATTTTATGTTCTACGATCTAGAGGGTCAGGGGTGGAGAATAAGGACAGGAAATGGAATTATGGGTAAGAGGAAAAGGAGTTACCAGTTGGCCAAGAAAGAACAAAGAACAAGAAGCTGAAATGAAGGCGATACAGGTGTTTTGGGTGAGCTCTGCTGTTTGGTGAGCCAACAATATACAATCAAACCAGCCTTTAAAGGGGAGGTATGCTATTGCTTTTCAAAATAGGGAACAATTTTGCTGGACATTCCAATTCCATACTATAAATTAGGATATTAATTAAAAAAAACAATAATTATACATAATTTATATATATATATATATATATATATATATATATGTGTGTGTGTGTGTGTGTTCAAGAGTTCATTTGTAAAAAAAGATAACTCAGATTTAATAATTCTCAAAAATCATGTTTTCATTGAACATTTCAATTAATCACAATCAAACTGCAGCTGAATTTTCTGACTAGGTTAAAAAATCTTTAAAAATCGGCTAACTAACACAATAAAATACAGTAGAAACATGACAACATAATAAAAAAATATATATATATTATCTGTTTTTGCAAAAAACTCTTCACACAGACACACACACACACACACACACATATATATATATATATATATATATATATATATTTATATAACACAATTATATTTATATATATACAGTACTGTGCAAAATTCTTAGGCCACTAGTATTTTCAGCAACAAAAAATGGTTTTAAGTCGGTTGTTTCTATCTTTTGCAGCAGTGTGTCAGTTGGAAATATCAGTTTATATTTCCAAACAGAAGAACTGTGGCAACGCCTCCAAGATGCTTCAAAAAACCTACCTGGGAAGCTACAGTACTGTTCAAAGTTTTAGACACTCAAGTAAAAATGCTATAAAATGAGGATGCTTTCAAAAATAATGCCATAGATTTAATGCATCAATTAACTTCTATTAACTAAATCAAATAAATATTTGGTATTACAGCTTTTGGTAAAACAGCTTCTGTTCCGAGG
>JAUMHE010000069.1:2437184-2455239 GCA_032359235.1 Enteromius mattozi | reverse complement strand
CATGTGGTTTAACGAAAAACTTGAACAATGTCTTTAAGAAATTTTCATCTGTCAAAGGCACTCTATGGTGATATTGATCCCTATGTATTCAGACATACCACGCCTTTTAAGTAATGTTTTTTTGCATACTACGTATCATGAAAGTAGGTATATTCAGACACATCAAGAATCACTCTTTTTAGCAAACATGCCATTTATCAACTAATAAATGTTGTTATAGGTCATGCTTTATTGACAGATGTCAGCCTCATTTCCCCACCACAATTAACACCACGATATACGGTAAAACTATTTTATTTAAAAGAGATGTTTGTGTGTCTAGTGACCATGGCAGCAGTCATTTATCAAGTGATGATTGAGGAAGAAAATTACGAATATAAGATAACAAGGGTGACGAGAATAGCAGAGTGTACTAGAACAGAGGAAGTTTTTCCTGGTATCGGGGTACATAATCTGCTTTGCAATTATGCTCCTGATGATTGAGATGCATGTTGCATTTATTGGCAGCACTGGCAGCGTAATTATGCTGCCAACATATGATGTCCTGAAATGCTCACTAGGTTTTAGACATTATAAAAAGTTATTAAACGCTCAGCTATCGGCACTGATGTTGTATAAAACCATCAGCTGGCTTTTGACAGTTTCTGTCATGCACTGCACAATCAAAGACAAAAGAACACCAGGCTTCATTCTTACAAAAGGGTGAGAGCGACAGCCTAGAAAAACTGGCACCTCTATCAATATAATTAACATAAGGTGCTTTAGAAGGATATGACAGACATGTGGCACATGCTGCTGTAAAGTGATGGTTCTGCCATCATGTCATTCCTATTAAATGTGGATAATTAACCAAAGTCCATGTTTGCTGCTCAGCCTGCCATTAGTTCATTAACCTCCCACTATATTTGGAATATAGTTCAGCAGTGATTGACACTTATAGCTGAGTTCTGCAGCCCTAATTGCATTTCCAGCAGTGGCAAATAACTCACCTGACCTCAGAGAGCGTTTTACAAAGAACCAGAGGCAGACGATTAAGACTCTGTCTTAATAGTCTCTCCATGTAATTCACTTGTTTAGGTTGGGGAACAGGTTTTGTTTATTTGCAGTAAAGAACAAGTCTTTTGAACATCTATGACAAATCAGCACAAGCCTTCTATATTAACCCTCCAGCTATAAACTCTGCATGACGTATACAGGCTTGTTAGTATGTATTAAAGCAATGAGCCACAAGAGACTGTGTGTTACTATGATTTCACTATGGTTAAGGGTTGTCGTTAGGCACCGTGTAAAGCAGAGCACCCGTTAACTAGTACAATCACAGGACCTTGATGACCCACTGCACAAGCAGAAGAAATAGCAATAAATAATTCAATTCATTAAGTGTCTTGAGCAAATGATATAGATCATACTGAAACTACGGTCTGTTTACACTTTCCAGATTGAATCTCTTTATGATCTTTATTTATTGCCAAAAATGTACTTCTTTGACCTTCATGCAACATTGCCATAGCTTGTTTAGTAAAAGGGCCAGTAATCCTTTGGGAACATGCAGGGGTTTAAGGGATAGATTCTATGATGAAGTGACTTTAACTGAAAATTAGGTGTTTTTGTTTTGCGTTACTACACACTAAAGCGGCTTTGATGCAAACTGTATTAATAAAGCGCTATATAAATAAAGGTGACTTGACTAGTTTACCTAAAATGAATACTCTGCCATCAACTGTTATGTCTGAAGTGCTGTATGTGTGAAGTGCTGAAGTGCTGAGGTTCAAACAACACTGAACCCAGTTGACTTAAATTTTAAAACACAATTTTAAAAAAAGGATTTTATGTCATCCAATTCAGTGGTTTGTAATGTTTTATTATTAGTATTATTATTAACATTTATTTTAACATTAAATTTGGTTTTATGTTTCCATTTTCTGTGTTTTTTTGCTCCCAAACAATTAATCGTGATTAATCGCATCCAAAATAAACTTTTTTTTAAATTACGATTAATCTTTTGACAGCACTAGTTTTTTATTTTAATTATTAAATATTCTTATTTAGCTTTCATTTTTGTAATTTCAGTTTTAGTAGTAGTAATGTTAGTAATTCAACATATTTTATTTCTGTTGGTTAGAAACATTTCTAATTTTTTCAGATTTTATTTGTGTTTCAGTTTTAATTGTGGTAATTTTATTTGAGCAAGGTTGCCATTTTTTAATTTGTTCTTGTAATATTTATATTTTACTTTTAATTTTAGCATTATTTCAGTTAATGAAAACTATTTTTAATAGTTTTCTTAGTACAGTTTGGGAACATCATGGGTCAATGCCAGTATTCTTTTACCACCCCAGATCTTTACCTGCTGTCAGCACTGCCCATTTCAGTAAATAAGACTTATTCAACACTTTTGATAAATATCTATTTGTTTCATGAAAAGCTATTCCTCACTAAGGCGTTCACTGCATAAGTAAACACTTCCTTTCCTCAGTCCTGCAGTGGTTTATCAGCCTAGTGATGAACTCTGCACCTCTCGTCCTTCACACCCACACATTTACACACTCTCACACCCACACACCCAAAAGGCTGTACGACCGCGTTCACACCGTGTAAGACACATGCAGACTGCTATAAGGTGCAGTGTGGAGTAATGCTCACTCAGTAATGTTAACGGCACACTGATCTGATCGTAATAGCATTTGGCATGTGTGAAATTTCAGTCGCCTGGTTAACCGCCCACATAGTCTCTCCCAAAATGATTTGTCATGGAGCACGTATAAAAAACACCGCCTGTGGGAAAACAACAAACAAAGCAGGAGATTCGGCAGCTTTTGTATTTAAGTCTTTATTGTGCGAAGAATCTAAAACTGAGCTGAAATAAACAAATGCATTCATTTAAATAAATTAGCTGATAGGGCAAGCATCACTAATGTAGACTTGTTTGTTTCTTTCTTATTTTTTCTCTTGCTTGCTTTCTCACTTCTAGATCATTATGTTTTGTGAAGTACAGCACAGTTTCAGTGACTACAGCCTAAAAAGACATCATCAATATAAATGGTATTTTAGCATCAGGGTGCCATTGTTAAATTATTGCTGGTGTAAAGTTGTTGACTTTTTCAGTTGATTTGGTTTTGACTTGGTTTTCAATAAAGTTTTCCACAGGAAAACTGAGCACAACTGTTTACAAAATCGATAATATGAGAAATATTCCTTGAACAGCAAATCAAAATCATTTCTGAAGGATCGTGTGACTCTGAAGACTGGAGTAATGATGCTGAAATTCACAGGAATAAATTACATTTAAAATATATTAATATCAAAAAACTGTTATTTTAAATTGTATTAATATTTCACAAAATCCATGTTATTTTTGATCAAATAAATGCACCCATAGTGAGCATAAGAGACTTCTTTCAAACCTCAAACCTGTAAACAGCAGTGTATGTGTTTGATGAGTTTTTATTGTTTTAGTAAACCATTTTCTAAAACATTCATGAAATGGGAATATACAGCTACCCTCAGATTCAGACTATGTGATCATTTATCTGCCAGGTTATTTATAGACACTGACTCAGGCTTTCCAAAATAAGACGGTACGGGTTGATAAAACACTATCATTATACTAAAAAAGCACTGTGGCAGAGTGTGACGGTAACAACATGGTATTTTGTTTTTACCATGGAACTAAAAGATGCATTTAGTCATGCATTGCGGTATTTACATTACATGGTATTCCAAATTTCTTCAAATACATATGGTAATACCACGGTAGCCTACTTTATCTTAGTCTTGATGTGAAACTGTAGAAGTGGAAAGCAGTGGCGTCATTTTGATCTTCTCAGATAACATTCTCATAAAATACTCTGGTATTATGTGACATTATTGATGTGCATCTATTTCCAGTGATAAAAGAAACGATTCGCTGCTGCAGCAGTAAATATTGATTTGGCCGCATAGAGGAATGTATGACACCAGAATGACCCCTGAACTGAGAGCACATTTTTAATGACGTTATTCACCGCAGGACTCTAAGAGAAACAGCCAGTGGCAAACAGAGAAAAACACTGGATCCTTTAAAAGCAGAGCGGCATCTTTTGTAATTAATGGTAAACCAGATTGGAGTATCTGTACGGTAAATTACTTGTCTTGCCTTCTATCCATAGCTGTTTTTTCTTTGAATATGCTGGGGCACGCTGAATCAAATGAGAAGAAGTTCTTCTAAATGATGTTTTTTGAAAGTGTATTCTTAAGCGTTTCCTTGATCGACCCACAATAATGAAGGTGACATCCTCACACAAGGTCTTGAAGCTGTTCCTAAAGCTCTGAAACTCTTTGAAAACGTTGAATACTTCAGTCTTCGTCTCCAATCTAGTGCTTTCCTTTATCCAGTGTGTTCAAGACTTTCAGGTCGGGCCTCTAATTAAACAGCGTGCAACTTGGCTTGACACTTTTCTGAAAGGTGTTGTAACACTTTTTGTGCTATCTTTTGATTTTTGATTTGTTAGATCAGTTGGAAAAGTGTGATTGCTCCTAGTTGACGTGAACAAGAGGCTCTTTATGGATTTGGTTGCTTATTAGGTATGATCTTACAGGATTTTAAGTTGAATATACTAAAAACATTTGAGGAAATATGTCCACATTTATGGTGTTTTGTGTCATCAGATTCACCTATCATCTTTAAACATTTAAGATATTGCTGTCACTTATGATTTCAGATGATTTAAAGGGATAGTTCACCCAAAAATGAAAATTATCCTGTCTTTTACCCACCTTTGAAGCATCCTAGGTGTACGTGACTTTCTTCTTTCAGACGAATCCGAGTTATAATAAAAATTGTCCAGACCCCTCCAAGCCTTTGAATGCGTTTAAATGGGTGATAGCCGTTACACTTCAGAAAACGTGAAATAACGTGCGCGCATTCGTAATAAAACGTCCCTCACACAGCTTGGGGGTGAATAAAGTCCTCCTGTAGGGAATCCATGCGCTTTTGTACGATAAATATCCATATTTCAAACTGGTGTAAAACAAATCTTACTCAGAAATTGCTAAATCTCACAAGGACAAAGAAACGGCAGGTAGCACCATATGCATTATATGAGAAATTTGAATATAGAAAAAGTCAATTATTATTTTCTTGTAAAATATTATTAAATGATCTTTATTTTATTTACAGAATCAAGAAACCTACTAAAATGTTCTTCAAACTAAGAACAAAATGTTCACTTCAATGTTGGGGGGCCCCAAAAACAGTAAAACTGTTCTATGGCATGGCTGTGAAACACATAAGAGTGTAAAGTTTTAAAAGTAAGAAACTAAAGCTTTCCTCTCTAAACTTATTCTGAAAGGCAGGTGAGATGTTGCAGTATTTCTGTGCTGATGGTGTCAGTAAGTTAAATCAGGAGTTTACGCTGCGGTGTTTGCAGAGGCTTTGTGTTTGCGTGAGATATGGAAGCTGTCTTTGTGACTGCTCAATGCTCCATTTCTGCTGATTAGAATGTTAAACACAGCCATTGTTTCGTGCAGTTGCTGCACATAACTCAGAGTAGCAAAGGTGCCTTCTAACAGGCATTGCCATAGAGACGGCTGAAGCTCGCGGTAAAAGTGGATAGGGTCTCTGTTTTGCATGTGTTTTGGTTGATGGAAGAATGGGTTTACTATGGCAACAGACACAGAAAAGGTGGAGGTGATGTATTAGTTCATGATAACAGCACACACTCCAACGATGTTCTGATCTGCCTGCGGTCTGCTCTTAAACTGCACCGCATGCATTAATCTTTCATTTCTTTCTTTAATTTGGAATAAAAATAGTTTTATCAGGTAAGCTAAAGGCTTCATTCGAGCCCAAAATATTATTCATTAATAATATTTTCAAACCATTAAATGGCAAGTTGGCGCATGTCTTAACAGTCTGTTGATTACAATAGCTTTTCTTTCATTGATTGTCCATTTCCTAAAAGCTAATATATTATTATTTTATTAGCTGACAAAGATTTTAATTTTTCATTGTAAATTCATAAATTTAATGTGATGCTTTGCTTTGATTCATCAAAAAGCAGTTCCAAATAATTAAAACAAGTTACAGGAACTCACAAAGCTAAGTTAGTAGAACTTTTAAAATTAAGTTTAGTTTCATTTTTATCAATTTTATAATGTGTGTTTGTCATTTTTATTTATTTATTTTTATGGTCAAACTTAACAATAAGGTGTAACATTAATGTAAACTTGAACAAACAATAAACAATACATTTATTACATTATTTATTCATCTTTGTTAATGTTAGTTCATAAAAATACAGTCCTTCATTTTTAGTTGATGTTAGCTCACAGTGCATTAACTTATGTTAACAAACACAACTTGTGATTTTAACAATGCATTAATAAATGCTGAAATTAGCATTAATGCTGTAGAAGTATTGTTCATTCTTAGTTCATGTTAATTTTGTTAACTAATGTTAACTAATGAACCTTATTGTAAAGTGTTACCATTTTTATTAATGTGAGCCAGCATTTAATATTTCTCACACACAAAAAAAGAAGTATGCTTAAAATAGAGCTGTCACCTCAGGTTAGTGATTTTTGGTCACGACATACATAAAGTTTTTCCAGAATAACTTTTATTCGCTCTCTCTCTTTTTTAGACAATTAAGAAGACATGGAATATAGATCCCAAGTCATGGACTATCATTTGTGGAGCTTGGCAGATGACATATAACGGTGACTTTTATCGAAAAGGTATGTTTTTTTATCGAAAACAGTAAATAATGACGAAATGTTCATTTTGGAATACACTATTCTTTTAAGAGCTGGCTTAAGGGAATTTTTAATGGTTACATTGTTCATATAATGTTTCATTGTGACATGAGTCATTATTGCTCTCTCATTATCAGTGATATGATCACTATTATATAAGCTGGCAGTTGTCAAATCCACGTTGCTCACTTCCAGCTTGGATATGCTTAGATATTGTTCCACGCTCCCTAGAGGCCAATAGAAAGAAATAATTACTCTTACAGAGCCAGGTTGGGGGGTAAATATTCATGCCTCGAGGACAGAATGCATTACCCTTTGGGTTTCCATGGATCAAACTTTAATTTCAACTAGCTGGATCAACAACAGCAATGGAGAAACCACCTGGGACACCACAAAACAAATTAACTTCAACCTTTAGTGTAAACTTCATGTCATGCTCTATTCATTTCCCCTGCTTTAAGGGCAACATCATGAATAATGTATTAGCTCTCAGTGCACAGACTCCGTAGAGCCTTTCCACTGTCTGTTGGGAAGGATTATGGACAGATCAAACACTGAGAATTCCAGCACTATGTGTCATTGAGTCCCAAGTGATTGATGTTCCTGCTGCAAAATGTTCTGAAATCAAAGGAAGTGACACCATTGTCCTGCCCATCTCATACAGCCGAGATAGGAGAGAGTCTGTCATATGTGCCCAAAGGAAACTTCATATTCTCCCAATCTGATTGGCACGTTATGTAAAATTCCTCTTACGACAAGCTGCTGCTGCCAGTTTGAGGAAGGACATATTTCTTTCTCTGGCTTCGTTCCAAGAGGAAGGAGTAAAACCTCATCACGAGTAGCGACTGTAACACCGAGCGCTGGGAGCGCAGATTAATGCAGCGTTGATTAATTTGTGGTTTGCGGAAAGACTTCAGAGCTGCGTGAGCTTCATGCTCGGGCACTAAAAAAAAACACCTTTCAACAGCAACATAAAAACTTCCTCTTTCATTGAATAGAGTGGATACTGGGGCTGTTTGCTTTCACATTTTTTTACTGTAATTATTTTTTTTGAGGTAGAGTTTATTTTTGAGGGTAATAAAAAAGCTGATATTTCCACTATTGTAAACCGTTTAGTTCTAGTTAATTGATTAAGGAGCATGTTGTTACACTATATGAGTTAAGATGCCAAAATGTGAACCAGCTGCTGATTCGTTTCTGTGAATTGTGGAGACTTTCCATAGATTTCTATTACTTTTATACTGACCAATTGATATTCTCTATTCCCTACCCTTGCAGAACCCTTGGAGAAAACCTTTTTGCATCGTTACACTTTCAGATAAACATCATTTACTATTTTAATTAGTTTATTTTTTTCCCTCGTGGTCCCTACAAGAATCTCCCACACACACACAAATTTATATAAAGAATATTTTTACAAATGTTACAAAAACATTTTATAAAAATAAAGCTAATGGCAAATATTAATAGACACTAAGAACTATATATAAATAATACTAAAATTACCCTGGAATACAAGGATATTTTTTATATCTTCTTTTTTCAGATTTTATATGATGTCATTTTTTTCTAAAATTAATTTATTACAATTTGTGGTGGTCAAGGTAAATGGCCTTAAAAATAATCAATTAATATTTAATAGATTATATTCCATTTTAACACAAGTAATGAGTAGTAATATTAATTTATTTGTATTACATTTATGTTAGCTTGTCATTTTATTACTTCAGCTAACATTTTTATACAGTATTTTATTTCGGCTTTATTTGAAACGAAACAAAAATGACTAGTTTTAGTTTACAATAACAACACTGTTGTACTGCCAGATGCACCAGTCTTTACAAAAACCGCTCATATTCATATTTATATTATTCTGAAAATTATATTGATAATAGACCCGATTTCTCCTATATATTATGATCTGAGAAAGTTCTGTTCATCTGGAGAGAATACGTATGTGATTTTAGACTGTGCAGAGCTTCATGGATGCGACAGCATGGAATGCGTAATATGTATAATGCCAAATAATAACCATCTTATCATTTAAAAAATCCATTTATGGATACAGTGTCGCCGTGGTATTAGAGCTGAAAATGGAAGTGAGCTAAAATGACTAGTAATCATCAACATGAAGAGGAGACATCAAGAGTCATTTAGCTTCAGCAGAGGCAAACACAGAACCCCGTCATTACCCAACAGAAACCATTAAGATATTACTCCAAAAAGACCACTAGTTCACCGCTATTCCACCAGCCGAGTGTTAAACGCATATGCACATTATAGAAAAATGAAGTCAAGCTCTATTTTTGGAATATGGTGTGTGTTTAAATGTTCAATGCTGTGCTGGGTGTTGGCAGACTGTGAATCTATATAAAGCTGTCTAAGCGTATTCCTGTGTGGGGTGAGAAATGTGAGGCTGTTAGTCGAGCGCCACATCTTGTGATTAAAATGACCTACTACTGTTAAAGGATGGTGAGAGAGCAGTGTTGCTGGACTACAGGGCACAATCACTGACAGTTCACACATCATTAACTCGGTCTAATGTCAGAAAAACCTGCCGAGAGGCCTTCACATGTGCTGTCTTTCAAAAACAGCCAGTGTAGGCACTTAGTATTAAGCAAGCGCTGCTTTTAAATGATGCTTTTAAATATTTTTATATTGCATATTTTTAGGAATATTCTGCATTCAAAACTGTTTAAGCCTGTGGCATGTTGAATACAAAACAAAATCATTTGGACTTATATTTCATTTTGTTAAAAAATGTGATGCACAGTAATGCAGTGGAAGTCTATGAGGCAAAATGCACACAGTTTAAAAAATATAGTAACTTTTTTATGCCAAAATGAGACTAATGTGTTACTAACTTCCTTGTCTATCTAAAGATGTGTCCACTTTTTAAATGCTTGTCATGCCACTAAAGCTGCTAAACCACTAGGTTCTACCTCTAAAAGGACTTTAAAGGTCAAATAACAAACATTTTTGTACAAATTATTCCATATAAGCGCTTTAACAAAAATACAAGCAATGCTTTTCTGCTTTTACGCCCCATGTATTGTCCTGCCCCACAGACTTCAAGTTAAAAGGAATAGTTCACCCAAAAATAAAAATTCTGTCATCATTTACTCACCCTCGATTAGTTTCAAACCTGTATGAATGTATTAACTTGTATTGACTTCCATAGCAGGAAAAAAATACTATGGGAGTCAGTGGTGACCCAAAACAGCCTGGCTACAAACTTTGTTCAAAATATGTGTATCCATACAGGTTTAGAACGACTTGAGGGTGAGTAAATAATGACAGAATTTTCATTTTTTGTGGAATATGTGTGATAAATTGAGCTGAAAGAGTTAAAGTTGATGTTATTTGCTGAGACTAATAAAATGAAGTTGAACACAATCAAACTATTTTGTATTTTAAGCCTGCTTGGCTTTATCCAAAGTTCTGATTTCTGTCCTGGAAAGACATGCAGATTAGTTCATATATAATTAGATAATGCCTCATTTTACTTTTGCAATTCTTAATATAATCAATCAACTGGGGAGGTATGGTGATATATTTTTGTAACCCTGCTCACCTGGTGTGTCTTGCTTTAAAGAGATCTCCATAAATAACTGCAATCATCTTATGCTAAATACAAGGCTTGAATGACAGTGTAGTGAATAAGCCAAAAGTAACTTGAACTGATTTTTTTAGCAGACTGTCAAAAGACATGTTTGCACAAAATTGCATCTAAATGCTAAATAACTATGTATATCTGATTAATTGAGCATGCAACACAAGGTCATGTGTCAGTTTTAGTATACTGCTGTCTGCTGCATAGCCTATATTTTACATACTACTGAAAAATAGTATGCCATATATATTGTGCTGTAAGCAAAATGAATTCTGAACACAGTCCAAGGGTTTTGTTTGAAAGGGTCTTGATGAAGTATACCTTCACATACTTTGAAATCATGGAAGGCAGCATCTTTATTGAATGTAGTTCTATATTGTTGCAGCCCTTAAATCAATCCCCCGCAGGGATCGTCTTTATACCAGGAGATTATTTGCTGTTCAGTCAAAGTAATCACCACCGCAGGTACAGATATAGATAAACAAGATGAAAAACACTTTTAGCTTGCAGCGCTCCATATGGCAGCATAAATAATTAACAGTGCACACGCACACATATACTCTTGACAAAAGCACAGTGTTAGATCCGTGTTATTATTGCAGGTTGTGTAAGTGTTGATATAGATATGACAAATTAGTGCCTGGTGGCTAATCAAAAAATATTGAACTAAATTTAGCCACATTTCAAGCTGCCATGAAGGGAAAATCAGTGCAACTCAAATAAGATGAATTGCCAGATGAAAACTGGTTGGATTCTCTTTCATAGCTCTGCCCATTTAACAGGTTTATACTTAAAACTTAATTTATAACTTAAGTTTTAATTTATTTAGTGATGTAGACAAAATGAGACAATACAGCAAGAGTATAGAGCTATAACATTTATGTTGAATGTGCATTTACTAGAAATATTATGATTATAAATATACAGTAAATTAGCTCATATTGAGATTGTGTCAAAGCTGATCACAATTTGTGACATTGTTGCTCTGGAAAGGCAAAATAGAGATGATTGGGGTCTGTTTCTCATGAGGAGAGTCCTAAACACTGAATCCCATTGCTAGTAACTACCAAGATATGAAGATGATGTCATTCATGATTTTCCTATTTCTGCAGGTTTACTAAGATGAGAGCTGCATGTGATATCCCTTATTAACTTCCATTAGACCACAGAGGAGGGTTTGTGAATAGCAGTGAAGAAAGGCAACTGACACTGATAGTTCAACATGATCAATCTGGATTTCATTTCTACAGAACATTTTTTTTTATGTGTTTGCGAAGTAATAGCTTATTCAAAGAAGTATTTACTCATGTGATTTCGGATGCAGCCAGAATGAATTCTCTGAAATATATTTTACAGATACAAATGAATGGAAGCCTGTTTCCATGGCTTAAAAAAACAAGGGCAATTTGAAAACAATTCAATTCAAGAACTCAGTTCTAAGATGTTGTGAGATGATATTTTGCAATTGGGAGAAAGCCTTGTGGTTGTGCAAAAAATCAGCTATTACCTTTTTTATTTCTTATTCATTGGCAAAAACAAGAACAGAATTCTTAGAAAATAAGTAATGACTGCAAAATGTAAACGTGGAATTCTGAGGAAAAAAAATTTTAATTGCAAAATGTAAATTCTGAATTCTGAGAAAAAAGTCAAAATTGAGTGATGTAAACTCAGAATTCTGAGATTAAAAAAAAGTAATAATTACAAAATGTGAACTCAGAATTCTAAAAAAAAAAAAAAAAAAAAGTAAAAATTCAGAAATCTAAACTCAGAATTCTAAGGAAAAAGGAAAGTCATAATTGCAAAATGTAAACTTAGAATTCTAAGAAAAAAGTCAGAATTCTGAGGAAAAAAGTCAGAATACCAAGATGAAATTAACATAATATGGTTATGACATATAACCTCTCAGTTGCGAGGAGAAAAGGTCCGAACTACAGTATGAGGTAAAAAGTAATAATATATATATATATATATATATATATATATATATTAACTCCGTCACAGAAACAGGCTTCCATAGATAAGTCTGACTGAAATAGAACTGTCAATGGCACAGGAGAGTAATATATCAGTAACGTCCCAGAATGAGTTCACAGAGACCTCAGCGCTGTGTATCTGAGAAATCCCGCTCATCCATTGGAACGCTTGTCTCTGGACATCCAAGACTTGCCCTGAATGAGCAGAGCGTCCTCTGAGATTGTGTCCTGAGATTTATGAGAATTACAGATGTGCAGTAGACTAAAGCAAATGCAGTGTACTCAAATTAATGGCTATTTAGTTACTTGGCAACACAGGACAAAGAAACATACTGCAAATATAAAATTACATATGTGTCAGCTATTAAAGGGCAAATATAACTGTAAAGCAATGGCTTCTCTACATAATGATGCAATTATATTTCAGACAGTTTTTCACACAGTTGCCAGAAGAAAACTGAATCAAACTTGACTTCAGCACAATATTGTTGCTCATAGTTCAGAGGATAACTTAATTTATTAAGTTTAATTCTCTTACTAAACCACAATTATCATTCACAATCCAAAGAAAAAATGTGGGATAAGCTATGAATAGAAATGGCACATTTTCATATATCACAACTGTCAGTTTATAGCCTCATATTGCATAGACTGTCATAATGTCATTTCCATAATACTTGTTTTTTTTTTTGCTCTTCTATGAAGGTTTTATTATAATACCCTTATCTTAAAGCTGTGACTGTCATGTAATAATGTGAAGTCGTGGTCATGTAAAGCTGAAACTTGGCATGTATTTGAACCTGAGTGACTGTACCAGCAATTGCTCAGTTAATTGTGTTTAACTCTCTGACGACAAACAGTATTTAAATATAAATTTAGCTTGTCATCTCTTCTGTCCTCGAAGTGACAGTATAAAAGTAAAGTCTTGGCTGTCAATGCAGGATTAAATTCTCTCAGATAATTATATGCCGAAAAAATAACCTGAGATGCAGGGTTGCCATGGTAATACTAACCGCAATTCATTGCCATACATTCGTTCGTTTTTATCACATTAAATGTAATTAAAACATTTGAATAATCCATTCCAGAGCTCAAAGTTAAAAAAGTGAAAAATCATAAATTGACACAGAGTTCTCTGATGGTTTTTCAATGAAACTGAATTATTCAACTGAAACCAAGTTATCAATTATGTACATTAGGACCTTGTGATACATATGTTGTTAAATCCATATTTATTGCATTATTTTAGTGTCTATGTTACTACGGTGTTTCATGTTAGTGCACATTCTATCTATAGTGTTTACCTCAGTTTGTGGAGAAGCTACTTGTGATGAACTTTGATTCTTCCTGTGGCCCTGTGTTGTTTTTTTATAGGATAAAATCTTATTTTTTTAGGCATATTGCAGTGATGCAGTTGTGCTTTTTTCCCCATTTAACCCCACAGAAAGCACAGTTTGAGTGGTTCAAAACGTCCTCTGAATTCATCTGTGATGCACTCTCTTTTGTGACATTACTGTACTGATGGCATCACAGATACACTATTCCCTCATCCTCTTGTGTACGGCCTATTCAAAACAGACTCCACAGCAACCTGCTTAAACAACAAACGGTCTCTTGATTACAAGGACAAAATAGTTGCCTCTTTAAAAGCTGTTTGAAAGAGCTGATTCTATTATCCAAAGACAAAAATGTGAGTTGATTCATGTAAGCAGTTGATGGATGTGACGTGAGGCTGTGGTGAGTGTTAATTCAGCAAACATACTCCATCCAAGGAGAGAGATTTGGAGAATTTCAATCAGCAAGGCCGTACCTTCATTTGCCATAATGACTGAATTTCCACCCATCTGTGAAAGGCCAGCATTGTGTGGGTTAATTAGCTGGATCCATCATGGGTAATGAGTTGGAAAAGTGAAGCACATTGACCCAAAATCTGTAGCACTGAATTTTTTCCAATGAGCCATAGAGAAACTGCTTATCAAATCTAATGCATAATTAGAGTGCTTATTTTGCACCAAAATGCAGCAGATCTCGTTTAATAATTAATGGAGATTTTCTGGCGAGCGATAATTCTCAACCTCTCTTGAGGATGTTACAAGACAGTGGGTTTAACAACACTCCAGATGTGGTTTTGATATAGACATGTGTCTTAATTTGTCTTAACAAGCTAGAGATTAAATACTTTTCTGCCCCCTGGAAATGATCTAAGTAAAAGATTGCTTTCTAAGATTAAATCAGTGAAATTAATCAGATTGTTATGGACCACAGCCATACTGCCTTTGCCAATATGCTTTGTTTCCACTCTCAATGTCTGCAACCTGCTTGCATTCTGCAGTGCATGTAAAATGCCTCATGACACTCCTGCCAATCAGATTTAGGTCCATGTTGCTAATAAATAACTGGAAGACAGATTACCTTACAGCCCTCACATACACATTGATTTGTATGTTACAATTGCAACAAGAGGCTACAAGTCATGCTGTCCAAAGCATAATGCATGTTCTTTACACCCATTTCTTCAATTTTTAATGATTTTTTAATAAAATTTTGAAATGGGGAGAATGGGAGGCAAATTTAAGAAAGCAATAGATAGAATATATGAAGAAAACAAAATAAAAATCAATGGTTATAAGAGGAATTTACAGGCTTTCACAGCCATTGAGCTGAAATCAGTGTGAAAAGCATTTCAGCATGCATTATAGAATCAGAATATAGATCATACATTACATTGTGCTCAGGGGGTAGAAGTAATATCCTTTTCATAGTGTTGAATAAGCATGAAAAGCCTGGCATGCCTATTTGACAGGATGATCCATATAAGTATGGTTAAGGAGACAAATGAGAAATTAACTAGGAATAACATGGTACGTTCTGAAATAATGAACTCTTAAGGCATGAATCTGTAATTGTCTTTCTATAAAACTGAAATATCTAGACCGACTGCTGTGAGAGTTTAATCATTTACATACAGCATTTTAAGGAGCGCTTGGCTTCTCCAATAATCACAGTTGAACCTGTGCTCTCTTAGTTAATTGCTGCTCCCATGTGGCCATCAGTGAAAACAACAACAGAAATGGTGTAAACTAAGTAATTCTTCTTGAAATATCTCCTTTTGTTTGGACCGTGCTATCGTATTTTATGACTGTGTAATGCAATGAATTATTTTACACAAAAGCCCAAACTCTCACTTGTGGAACACGCAATAGTTGCGCTCGGTTAAAGGAATATTTCAACCCTCAAAGCCTGTATGGAAAAGAACAGCTCAGAGATGATACAAAACCTCTGTGTCTCACTGAAGAAAGCAAGTCATGCGGCTTGAAATGACATGAGGGTAAGAAAATGACAGTATTTTCAACTCCTCTTTTAACAACACATAGTCAGTTTCAATGTCCTTTGAGACTCGCAGGATGCTGACTTGAAAGGCAAGACTGACAGAAAGAAGGTTTTTCAGTTTCCAAAATCTGAACACTGCAGGCCAGCTGGGATCACGAAGCCAGTTTTATTAGAAACAAAACATACAATACTGCTAGAAATGGCTCATAAATATCAGAGCTACAGACAGAAAGGCAGCTTACAAGTTCCGCAAGTCTGTGTTTGGAACGGGGCATTCAACCCTGCGCTGAAACACAAACCATCAACGGCAACGAGACGAGAGACGCGCACAGGGTCTAAAAATAAGCCATTGTTCTGCGCTGTTGGCTAGAGGCGGCGTTCGAGCTCTCATGCTTAATTGGCTACATTGGCACTGCTTTCACCTTCCTCGACTAGGCAAACAGAAGTATCTGCTGCAGGTGTGCTAAAACCAGCGAGTTTCCTCCCTCCGTTCAACATAAGTCTCATCACAGAGCTTCGTACACGTAAACAAAAATAGTTCAGCCAAAGAATGAATCTTCAGTCATTATTTACTCGCCCTCATGTTGTTACAAACCCATATGCTGGCAAATAGCTTTGAAGAATTGTTAGGGTTTTTGCCGTATGAAAAAAGCACAATAATAGTAAATCGATATGATTTTTGCACTACATTCCAGGTTTTCTGAAGCCATACAATAGCTTTGTACAAGGAAATTTAAGATATTTTTTTTTTTAAAAATGTAAGATGTGCAGAAGCAATCAACATCCTTGGCTTATTGCTTAATTTAACTAAGATTACATAGGTCAGTGAATATTAATGACCTTTACTTTTGAATAATGGATATTAAATGACCTTTAAGAGTACTCTTGTTCTCCTTTAAATTCTCCTATAATCAAATAAGACTAAATAAAAAATGGTACTTAAAAGCTATTTGTATACTGCAACGTGCCATTTCTTTTTAATTTTGGAGACAAATGAGAGCTAGACAGGGAATAATGACAAAAAAAAAAAACACTTAAAGCTTAAATGGCTTTAGAATACTTGGAAATAAAGCATATGGACTATTTCTGTCTACAGTTTGTGTTCAGGTACCAAAAAAAACCACAGCATATGGGTGTGAAATAGCATGAGGGCAAGTGCATAAAACATTGTGTAAACCATTTCTTTAACTATGAAGCTCACATACCTAAACAGATTCATTCTGATTTAAAAAGTAACAAATGTCTCTTCCTAATGTGTTCTCAACATGTAGTGTTTACCATTTTTGTCATAATTAATCATTCAAGAATGACACTTCCCTTCAAGACTCGATCTAGGCTGAATACCTGCATGATATAAATTGGGAAAACTGAGGGCAGTGCCAATGTGAACCTGCTGGCTATGTGTTACTGAGAAAAAGACTGACGAGCAGAGGCTCTTAGGCAGCGCTGGACACTGCCAGCTTTTTCAGATGATCCATAAACACCTGTAGACTCACGTCGTCTGTCAGAATGGGTGCGCCAGACTCCTACACAAACACAGGAAGTGTGATTCAATCAGCGGCGGTGTGGGTAAAACAATATTAGAACAAGCCGAGACGTGTTTATATTGTTGTATAACAACGGCTCGTCACAGTAGACTAATCAATATTCCTCAAATAGGAAATGTGCTTGTGTTGGTGAGATATAGGCACTTACCTGACCCCAAGCATACATGTTGTTGTGAGTCTGAGAAGGATTCACTTTGGAGAGGAGGAAACGAGCCTGCAGGGGGAGAGAAAATAAATCTTGGTTAAAATTCAGACCCTAAAAACTGTTCACATGGTGTATTAATATGCAGAACAGCAGTGATGTCTCGATGACCCATTACAGTCATTTATTCACAAGGGCTGTTTAAAAATCTCCGAGGGCAAGTTGCTCAGGCGTACAAATTGACTGAAGAGCTGTCGGAACAACTGTTTTCAAAGTAGCACCTTCCATTTGAGCCGTCATTATTCAAAGCTTGAGAAAATGGAGGTGGTTTAAGAAAGCAATTTATAAATATTTGCACTGACTAATGCAAAATTACTGATTCAAATAACATTTTCCATGGTGCTCTCAAACAAACTATTTTTTAATAAAATGGATATGGCTGGCTGTAGAAACCTACAGTTTACAGAGTGTCTAATCAGTTAATAGACCTGATTAATTTTTTACACATAAATACATATGAGAGATAATTAAAATTTTTCCATATATAGTAGGGCTGCACGATTATGACAAAAATCATAATTGTTGATCATTCCCTTGAAATTGGAATTAATTATTAATTATGATCATCACAATTTAGATTGAATGATGTGTATACCATTGCTTGAAGCAACTGCATACATACATACATGTATATACATATACACACACACATTAT
>JAUMHE010000069.1:2413255-2425835 GCA_032359235.1 Enteromius mattozi | reverse complement strand
GGATTCTTGTGGATGATTGTGATGTTTTTATCAGCTGTTTGAATTCTGTTGTCACTCATTCACTGCAGAGGATCCAAATGATGTAATGCTACATTTTATAAAGAAACAAGCTCATCTACATCTTGGATGTAAATTTTAAGATAATTTTAATTTATGGGTTAACTATTCCTTTAAAACCTGGCATACTCAGAATGACAATATAAAATGGGTAACTGAAGAGGAGACTAACCTCCAAATTTCACATCATGTTTCTCAATATACAATCCAATGATTGAAATAATTTATTATCTTTTGAGAATATATATTACCATCTTTTAAGAATCACTAAAGTATATGAAAGGTTAAAAACTACTGCAGTGAAGTAATGCTTTAAATTGAAACGCAGTTAAAAAAAAAACTCCTATGTATGAAGAAAGTTTGCCCTCTAGTGGACCACCTGCATTTAAGATGGAAATCTACATGCAATCTGACACCAGGTTCAATGGCCACTATGTGACTTTTGTAATACTGTGAGGGCATTTTTTGCTTCACTTCTGTTCACTTCTTCGCATCTGTTGCAAAGCTAGCTCCTGAACATTTATGACAAGGGTTACTATAAGAAAATCAAACATATTTTACTCTGATGTACCTGATTCACGACCTCAAAGTAGAATCCAAGAGTGGTGTTTGGATCCAGTCCGCAAATCTTCCACTGACTTGTGCCGCCAGTTCCTATTTCCTACAAGCAGAAGTCGAAATGAATGACAGTATGTTCTCAACATTGCCAGGGAAAACATTGAACCTAAGAGAAAATGTATAGCCTATTTCATTTAAGATGAGTACTTACATTTTCTGACACACAGGGACCTTTAGCATTCAGGGAGACACACGGGCCAATTGCTCCAGAAATCTTAATCTCTCTTGAAGTCTGAAATAGTAGTTTAATAAGATTATACAGTAATGCACATATAGCACAATCAAATAATGAAATAATTAAAGCAGACAAGACAACAGAACAGTTACAAATAAAGAAAAGCAAGCCACCTTAATCTCAAGAGTCCCTGCTAATGCCATCTTAAAGGAGCCCTGTACGTCCTTAGTGAAAACTCTCTGGAAAGTTTGTTTGAATAGGGATGTGTTGAAAGAGTCCGCCATGACCATGTAACCCCTGCCATTTACACAAAAGCATTAAGACATACTGCTGAAGACAGTCCAAAGACATTGCAAGTTTACGATCAGTATAAAAATCATTTATTAAAACGACATAAAAGCAAATTTAAAAGAGAATTTGCGCATACTGTAAATCTTGAGGATAATATGTCAAGAACTATGTTTCCTGACTCTCAACATGTTTTAGTATGCATTAAAGTCACCTCAAATCTCAAAACATGCACTGTCAGCATGCTGAAACACTATTTAAAAAGGAAATTGAAAACCTTTTTTGAATCACTTACCCTGTATAGTTGGTGCAGCACTTCATTTCCAGTAATCCTGTCTGATCCAGAGCGCATGCATAAATATCAATGATGTGTCCATTGGCAGCAGCACGGTTGGCCAAGGCTTCATAGTGCTACAAGGGAATGAAGTACTATTTTAAAAGTGTACAGAAACAACAATCTTTAAACATAATAGGAATATCTCAGACATAAGTGCATGGCATCATCAACACCAAACATCTACCTTGAATGAACTTGGCTAAACTTGTGGTCAAATTCATAAACGTAGATGTAAACCCAAATGCGGTAAGAATTAGTATAATCAACTTTTACAGACCAGCTGATTTCCAGTTTTCACAAATAATGCCGTACATTTAAAAATATGCAGTTGGTTTTTCAGAAAATGACACTCGGATATTGCTGTGTTCTGCTCTGAAATTTCAAACAGTTAAAAAGTTCAATTATGATCGTTTCAATGCTCCTCTGTGGCCCATCAATCACCAGTACAGCCACTTTATGATACTCAATCTTTATGAAATCATTGGTTGCGCCAGTATGTGGGTACGTCTACCAAGCCAATCATACAGACAACAAATACAGGAAGACTCACTTTAGTGCCTTTCTTCATGAACTTTGCATTGTCTTTCTCGATGTCATGCCAGGATCTAATAGGCGTTTTCAGTTCATCTCCTACCACCATACCCGGACCCTGAGTGGCAGGGCCACCGATGAAAGACATGATGCGAGCACCTGTGTTAGGGAACGTGCACTACAAGGAGGAAAATGGAGGGAAACTATTAGTAAGCACAAAGTTTTGGACACACTTTAATGAATTTATGCATTATATGATTTCCAAAAACCTTTTAAGCTAGAGGCTTAAAGCTTCAGCTTAAATGCTTAAAATTAGTATGCCTAAATACAAAGTTTTTATAAAACAAAATTCTTTATTACTAAATATGCATTTTGAGCAGAATAGTGAATTTAAAGCAGTCAACGAGTATCCAGCATACATTGGAAACTTCTTCAATGCTGTTTAAAAAGCATCCCAGGATGCACTTCATGTTGACTTTTTGAGCACATCTAAAATGTGCAAAACTACATTGAAGCAGCAATACGTTTTGTTCACAGTATAATTCCCATAATTCTTTTTGTGTTACTTCATTGATTTAATGCCTTGGACTGTTAGTCGAAAGTATGGAAAATAGTAACAAACAAGAAGACAAGTCCAAACTGGCATTGTAAACATATAATTTAACTGCAGCTGGTAGCAAAGCTGCCGTTGCAGCAGACCATGATTAAAGATAATAACATAAATCTTCATAGTCACCTCTAACAGACCAACAGCAATGGAAAGAGCCACTCCAAGTGATCTCAGCGGCCGTTTTCCTTGAGTCACAGGCCAGGGGTCTCTCTGCAGCTCTCCCAGCAAATCTGTCAGATTCATATCTATCTTCTGTACTGGCTGCAGAAACCTGAGCACACATATAATCAGTGACCTCCATGAATCACACTGTCTTCATTCATGTAGGTTTGTTTAACTGGTCCCCAGATTGGGGCTGGTTTCCCAAGATTTTTTTTTTTAGTTTTGGTTCCTTGTCAGCATTGCCTTTGGCTTGCTTACTTGGGGTTTAAAATACACTTAATGCACTTTCAGAGAACAAAACTTGAAATTAATTGTTCTGTATGTCAACACTATCGTCTTCTGTAGAGATTCTTTATGGCTGATTTAAATTTGGTGCATACTGGATGGATTGTGCAACTTTGACAGTGTTATTAGACTGAATTGAATCAACACTGAACTTGAGCTGAATAATGAGACTACTGTCTTCTTCTTACAGCTGAATTTGTTTTATAATTGATGAATTTTACAGTTATTAAACTGAAATGTCTTCAGCTGAATAGGGACACTAGAGCTTGTTTAAAGCAGAACTTGAATTTGTTTGCATCATTGATTCTATTATCACCGTTTATCAATCTGAAGCTGCTTTGATATGGTCTATATTGTATAAAAGGCTACATAAATAAAACTGACTTCGCTCAACAACTTCAGAGATAGATTAAATATATAAGAATTTGATTATGCAAATTATTCGTTTAACAAAACAGCTATAAAAACACATTTAGATCACCTGTTCGAAGGAGGAACCTGAGGCTGTTGTGGCCCTCGGCCTGCCTGTGCCGCAGCTGGTTTAGTTAACCCAAGCATCTCCTGTACACAAGATTTAACAAATTAAAATATTGTATATTAAGAGACATTTGTGCTGACAAGTTTAGACTTTTATTTTACAGCTGTATCTTAATTGATCTTGAACTACCTGAAGCTGTTTAGCGCTGAGGTCTTTGGTGCCCCTGAAGACATAGCTCTTAGAGATGCCTTCACAGCCCAGCTCGTGAACTTGGACCATGCGTCCAAACGTAATGAGGCCCACCAGAGCAGTTGGAGGCAGCAGACTGAGGGACATCTGAAGCGATTCCTTCAGCGCCTGCAGATCATCATCTTCCATGCATGTGTCCACCACATACAGGAAGTTCAGGGGCATCTGTGGACCACGCTATAAAAAAAAACAAAAAAAACAGAATCAATGAATGAAACTTCCCATTCATGAATTTTAAGTGATCTTTATCTCAATCCCTATGATAGATCAGTAACTATTTCTTATGTATTCAGTTCAAGTGTTCAGTACTTATATGGCCATGAAAGGTGGATAATAAAAAGTTTTACCTGGACAACATATTCAATAGTGGAGAACTGTGGAAGAAGTTCAGCAGGTTGGTTGACCTCAGATATTCCAGCGTAAGTTGGTGGGAACTATGACAGGACATGGATATTGACAGGACTTTTAAAAATGCAATGCACTTTTGAGCTGCAAACATTAACTGATAAAATCAATAATACAAATAATCAACAATGAATACTATTTGCGATTAATGGCATTAGTGCCCTCTGCGTATAAAACATCACTTTTAAAAATTAACTTTACAGGAGTCACTTTACAAACAACACTTTATAGTGCAAGTGAATAATGAATTTCTATGTATAAAATATACAAGGAAGGAGAGTGAGCTGCTTGCAGAAACAGTGCATGACCCAACTTGTCATGAACTTAAGAATGTGTCATATTAAGTATTTCAAATAAAAGCACAGATTTTAAATTTGCTTGCCCTGTCAGGCTCTCTGGCTGATGTGTGTGCTGTTGCATCTGCAATGTGTTTTCTCTCACGGTTTTATCCTTATCTGTCATGCAATTATTTCCATTTTTGCATAAAGGCTTGTCCTGACAGAAGCGAGTCTCCGTTAAACTTCACGCACTTCAATAAATGAGCATCGACTCACATATGCGCATTCTTGTAAGACATTAAATGTAAGTTTAAAATTTTTAGATGAAATAGTATTTTTCCGGAGAGCAGAAACAGCAAAGGGACCACTGTAATGGAGTACAAATATAATGAGTGAATTTGTGTTCCTCCTACCTTTAGGATTATGTTTTTGTATTTCTCTCTCACTATTAATTTATTGATTTTAATTTCGAATTTCGAATGATAAACAATCTGTTCAAATGTAATACAATGTTTAATTGTGACCCTACATACATTCGGTATATTTATTTAAATGATTTTTTTGAGGATGTGGAGCAACAGTTTTGTAATTATGCTTTTTTTAAGTAACCATATTTGGATTTTACATCAGATTAATTGATGAGATAATCTACAAATTCATTTAATCGTTAGCTGCAGCTTTACACTTTTCAAAACTGAAATGACTTTACCTGATTTCGCTGATAACAGAAGTTGCAAGCCCAGAGTTTTGCTCTGTAATCCACTTGACTGATTGTGTAAATAGGGAAAAAGGAAAAAAAACAGAAGCATAATAATTTTAGGGCATCGCAAATAATGTATCCAGCTTTCATAATAAATGTGTTTATTTGGAAATTACTGCGATGGATAAGAAGTAGATCCTCCATCTGTGAACTCATTATGCTGTCTGCTCTGACTTAACAGACTTACCACAGAGGATTGAGCACAGCTCGGCACGTGGCCCGGCTGCACAGCACCGGCTCGTACTGAATCGGGGGAAGATCCGGACGCTCCTTCAGCGGGGTGAAGAGGGAGGCCACAGGTACCACCATTCGCGTGGCTTCCAGACGACTGGACGGCCATACGTTCCAACTGAAACGGACGCCATCGCGGTCCTCGTTCTGCTGGATGAACTCCTGGAAGGTCGCCATAGCACCCTCTGGAATCTACCAGTTAAACAGGGTTTAGGGAGAAGAGAGAGAAAAGTATGTGGTGATGTATTCAAATGAGACATGCAATCTGATCTGTGTGTATATTACAGTCTGATTCACCGTTACCCTTTGGACACAGGGCAAACTATAATGTCACATCACACATTATTAAAAGCTGGAATGAGATAAGAGATACTAGTTCAGAAAGCATCTATGATGCCAAACGCCCTCTAGGTAGGTAGCGCGCTCACTTAGTTTTGAGTATCAGCCCATCAACCTGAAGTGACTATGATGCCCAAAAATGCTGTCTAGGTAGGCAGCTCACTATGTTTCGGATCATACAGTAGGGATTATCACTTTCCTAAAATATAAAGGCAGCTATACATATCTTTTTTAGAAAAACTGAATAACAGTATACTGAAAAATATATTTAAACTATATTATTAGTAGTGTTTTTATATTATTATTATTATTTGTCATGCTAAAAATACTGACTTTAAAGCAGTTTAGCAACAGAGTGGATTATTGCATTATGCTAACTTTAAAATACAACATTTATGTAGTTGCTTATTATTGTTATTAATATTATCATCAGTGTTATGCAATGCATTTTCTAAACTTTCTCATAGCTGAAAAGTCCACAGCTACAGATGAGCAGCAAAAATGCCACATGTGCAGATAAGAACACAAACCGATGAAGCAGGAAACATATTAAAAACAATAAAATTGCTTGCTATTTGTTAACAATACAAATGTGTTGATAATCACAAACCATTTGGGAAAATATTAAGATTAGCAACAGTCCGCCTAATTTTCAAATGAGTAACTTGTTAACGTTAACTATTCCAAAATTATAAACTCACAGCACATATTAGGGTTACTCAAGTATTTATAAAATAAAACTGCGGTTATGTAGTTTAAAAGTTTAGTTTAGTTTTTTAGTTTAACGTTACTTGAACTAAGTTAACTTACATGAGTCCACCGGGGGCGTCAGCCCACCCTCCCAAATTAGCTACAGAAAGCTAGTTCGATAGCATAAGAAATATAAACAAGCTTACATCAACGTGAAAACAACTTGAGAGCACTGCAACTTTATAACGATCTGATCCGATCAAACATTTCAGTAAACAGCCCCTGCGATGACCTGCTTGTTGATGTAGACATGATGCTTCCAGTCAAGCCCGACTTCAAGCTAAATGCCCTTTAAACCCGCGATTTCTCGCACTGCAGTCCATCTAACGCTTCACATCAATCACCGGTCATCATCGGATCGTTAGCGTAATACATACGATCATCTGTTTGCAAAAAGTAAGTGTTTAGACGTACCTGAAGCCTTGATTTAGTGTCTCCTCAGAGACTCGGTGACAGCGCGCTCACTGCTCGAGCGAGCTCCCGAGCTGATGACGTAGCAGCTCAACATGGAGTCGGTGCCACGTCAAGAGGCCGACACTCATTTCATGATGCGTTTGAAGAGTTAAACACTTTATCTTTGAGAATATTATTATTTAAAAAAATTAAAAAGTGTATATTAATTATATTAGGGGAAAATAAGTTAATTCCTTTAATATTAATGAATTAATTATATTCTGTTAAAATGGTAAATAAAATAAAAATGTATTTAGGGGAGATAGAATTAAGGGAAACTTATCTAATGAATCTAAATAAACTTAAAAATGTACCAGTGCATTAATCATACAGTTAAGTATGTGATTTTAATAATCATTCTATGCACATTTAATGGTGACCATGCAATAGCATTGGTTTTTCTTGACTTTATTTAAAAGTTAATGTAAATGTTTGTATTAGACAAGAACTTTCCCAGTGAAATAAAATGGATAAATAAATGTATTCTATTGTAATTGTAATTAACACAACTTAAGTATATAAACAATCAAATTACATTTCTAATATGCTGCCCATTATCTTTCCTTCGTTTTAGCATTATAAATGACATAAAATTTAATGTGAACAATTATATATTCACTCATTGGTTGCCAAGCTGAAAGGTAATCATTTACAATTTAAAAGAACAGATTTATTTTATGTATTTACAATCATTTGACCAGACATACAACAAAGATTACTAACTAATCTGTGCAAATTTGTCAAGCTGATGCTTTGCAAAGTATAGATAAGATAAACATCACAAGTACTATAGTCAAACTGTGTAAAAATTTCATTATAAATAAAGGATAAAAGACAATTGCTGTTAAAATGTTGCCATATAAATTTTATTATAACATTATGACAATATTGTCACATACTATTTTGCAACTACTGTGTTCATCTCTGATACAAAGCCAAAGCTTTTCTATGGCAAGTCAAGAAATTATATTTAATTATATAATAAACCATGATTTCTACTTATGAATATCTTATGCTATGAAGATATAGCAATAGCAATTACTGTGTAAAATCATATAACCTGTACATCTTTTACCCTTAATCCGGTTTAGATGGCGAAAGTGGTCGGTAGTCAGCAAGTCTGACAGTATTGTGAAGCAGTCAGACTGGCCGTGTGTATATTTGCCAAACCAACAACTCTCTGACATCACATGACATTTTAAACATCTCTGGACTTGATCTCAGGAAACAAAATTTCTTCTAACAGTCCCCATTATCAATCCTTCTCCAGAAACACTGGGCTTTACATGTAAATGAGCCTTTGTTTATTGTTTTACTCCGTTTAAAGAATTAAATTACTTGTGGCAAGACAAAACCATCAAACTATCTTCATCCGCCCCGGGTTTTGTTTGCTAAAACCATATGAATATTTTGCATCCTCTGTTTACAGAATCAGAGGTTCACATGTTGTTAAATCCCATCATGCCTTTCATGTTGCCAGCAGCTCCCTGCTGAAACTGCCTCATCATAGACTGCAGTCCAGCCATGCCACCTACAAAAAACAAAGATAAATGTCCTTTAAGTAAGGCTTTTACAACCATCATATATATTCAATGATCCTCACATACACAGTGATATGTGACATTTAAAAATGCAATTTTGGTCATTTCAAATAGGTTCTTGAATGCAATAACTGCCTCATGTTTAGTGAAGAGAAATTCAATTCTGCTGCCCATGGTCTAGTAAAAACTAAAGCATGTTAGGGTGAAAAGGGAGTTCATACCCATGTGGTGAAGCACTCTGGGATCCATCATTTTTGCCATCTGCTGGTTCAGTTTCGCCATCTGTGATGGGTTGACGTTCTTGGACATGTCCCCTCCTTTAAAACAATGATATCATCAATCACTGATTTTAAATGCATCAAGAAATGAACAATTTAAATGCATCAGTTCAGATCACTCAACCTTTAAATAAGCCTTTAATGCCTCCCATCTTCTTGACCATCTGGGCGAACTTTGTGTACTGTGTGAGCAACTCTTGTACATCCCTGGTAGCCACTCCAGATCCCCGAGCCACTCGCGCGATGCGGTTAGGCTGTTTACTGAAGAGCTTGGCACCATCTTTGTTGTCAAGTTCTGAGATGAAAAACCACAGTTTGTTAACTAAACTGGTATATAGAATTTTCTAATTTAGGAGAAGTGTATTATTCCACTTTTAGACAAGGATAAAAGGAGAAAAACAAACACACACACATACCCTGGTCATTCATACTATCCATTATTGTCATGAGTTTCTTTAGTCTGGCCATAGACTCCTGCTCATTTCCTTTGCTCATGAAATCTGTTCCAAAGCCCGGGATCATTCCCTGAACACACACAATGAAAAACACAAATTGTAAGAAAATAACTAGTCCGTGGATAATCATAATTAGATATCCTTTCAGTAAAGGTTGGCGTTACCATAATCTGACCAAAAGGTCCCATCTTCATGATGTTCTGAAATTGTTCATACATGTCCCTGAGTGTAAACTGACCTATTAGAGAGAAATGTCATATCTGTTGGTGAAAATGCACTGGGAAATGCCTTAGTGTATAACGATCTTAGTGAATACACAAAAATATACATTCTTGTAAAAAAATAAAAAAGGTTCTCGTTACCATGTTTGAGCTTGTCAATTAGCTCCTCATTGTCATCAAGCTTTAGTTCATTCACTTTGTCAATCAGTCCCTCAATATCTCCCATACCTATAGAAAAAACAACAACAATTGCAACATAACACATTTCCAACATGCAATGAACAATCATGCACATGCAAATGAAAATGTGTTAGAAATGTATTCACCCTCAGGCCGTGCAAGATGTTGAGTGTTTCTTAATTGGAACAGATTTGCAGAAATTTAGAATAACGTCACTTGCTCACAAATAGTTCCTTTGCAGTGAATTGGTGCCGTCAGAATGCATGTCTAAACAGCTGATAAAAATTTCACGATAATCTCACACCACTTCAATTCATCAATAATGTTAAATTGCCTTGATAGATTTATTTGTTACAATTTAACTGATGGACTGGGGTGGTGTGGATTACTGTAATGTTTGTATCAGATGTTAGGACTCTCATTCTGACAGCACCCATTCACTGCAATGTATCCATTGGTGAGCTAGCGATGTAATGCTAAATTTATCCAAATATGCAAATAATCTACATCTTGGATGGCCTGAGGATAAGCACATTTTAAGCAAATTTTCATTCTTTGGTGAACTATTTCCTAACTAAACAGCAGCTCAGCAGTATATTCAATCCTTACCGAGCAGTTTGCTAATGAAGGGTTGAGTCTTGAAAGGCTCAAAGTCGTCAATGTGCTCGCCTGTGCCAATAAAAATGATGGGACTCTTTGTGGCCGCCACACTGTAAACAAAAATGATGTCAGCTTCTGCATTTATTTACTCAAGTGC
The DNA here is from genome assembly GCA_032359235.1 of Enteromius mattozi. Classification (NCBI taxonomy): domain Eukaryota; kingdom Metazoa; phylum Chordata; class Actinopteri; order Cypriniformes; family Cyprinidae; genus Enteromius; species Enteromius mattozi. The sequence goes on along the minus strand of JAUMHE010000069.1, from coordinate 2,415,397 downwards.
AGAAAGTAAAAAGCATAAAGTGAGTACTTACGCACTGAGTGCACCACCACCCTTGGCATGGCCGTCCAGTTTTGTGACAATAACAGAAGCCACATCTACCTTGTCTTTGAAGGCCTTAGCTTGAGCCTCACAAGCCTGACCGATGGAGGCATCCATCACGTACACTATGTTGTCAGGTTGCTGCGGGACAGACAATAACGGCCATGAAGCAACTGTATCTTGTTTTCTTTATTGCTTCTCGATATTTTATAATAACAGAGAAATTCTGACACTTACCACAGCATTGGACACCTGAAGCATTTCTTCAAAAAGTGAGTCTTCCTGTTTATGTCTACCACTAGTATCCACAATAATTATTTCAAAGTTTTCTGTCTTGAATTTTTCCACACCCTCTGCAGCTATAATGACTGGATCCATTTCTGTGTAACTGTTAATTCAGACAAACGTGAATCGATGATTAGGTTTGGTGAGCAGATGAAATACAATACAATACAAATACAAAAAAGTTATTACCTCCCATAAAAGGGTATTCTGGCTTTTGTTGCATTTTGCTTGAGTTGGTCAAAGGCACCTTTAAAAACAAACAAAACAAATAATTTTTTTCCCAGAAGCATTAGAAGTAGTACTTTTACTACTTTTCTGTGTAAAGATAGTCAACGATACCTGCTCTGAATGTGTCGGCACAAATCAAACACGTCTTCCATCCTTTTCTTTGGTAGTAGTATGCCAACTAATAAAAAGAAAAAAGTCAAAGCCAACTTTTTCTAGCACATCGCATGGCAGTAGACAAAAAAAACAAATAGGAAACAGGAAACGACATTAAGACACGTAACAAGACAGTCACAAGGTCTAAAAGACAATAGTAATATGGATAATAAATACAGACAACAGTAACTAGGCACACAAGAGTAAAAACAGAATTGACACAAGTAATAAATACACAGTGTACCAGCAATGAGATATGACTAATCGTGAGTGAATAAATACATGCAATAAATATAATGTATATAGCATTGCATATTAAAGAGGGAATGACAGCTTTCTAATGTCAACTTTTTTTCCCCTCCAATCTTTCTAGCTATTGTGATTAAAAACATGCCTAAAATCTCAGTGCAAATACCCAAGAACTGCTCACCTTAGAACATGTTGTGGTTTTCCCACTGCCCTGTAGACCCACAAACATAATAACATTGTTCTTTCCCTTCGTGGGAGTCCAGGCTTTCACTCCAGGATCCACCAGCTGCAACCAAAAAAACAACACTGTATTTGTCTTCTAGAATACATTTCTAGCATCATGCTGTCAATTCAATTTAGTTTTAGTTTCTTCTGATTTAAACCAACAGGATGTAAACAGGTACAGGGCTCCCTGAGAAACAATGTGAAAATCAGTATGTATCAGACAAAGCAGCAAACCATCATTTACCTTGACAAGTTCCTTGAAAACAGCATGCTGGATCATTCTTCTCTTGTTTAGACCAGACGCCATTTCCTCCAGATCAATGGCTGCCCTGAGATTACAAAATGGTTATAGAGCAAACAGACATTCTATAATTGGTAGTTTACTATATAAAACCGCAAAATAAAAAAAATAAAAAACTTGCTACTTACTTGACATTTTCTCTAAGCTGCTTTACCAACTTGATATTCACATCAGCCTCCAGCAAGGCAGCACAGACCTCCTTGAGCATAGCATTTAATACCTAAGAAATATGGTAAATAAGTTAACATTTTATGATGGACCACAATGCTTAACAAACCTCATTTTAAGATTGTATAATATTCACTGTACCTCCTCATTGATGATGGTGGCATTGCTGAGAGACCTCAAAGCTGAGGTTATCTTCCTCCCCAGATCAGCTAAAACCATTTTTGCGGTTTAAGAGCTGCCAACCTGCAACAGGGGACTATGGTTACTACAGGTATTTAAAAAGAGAGAGCGAGAGAGAGAGAGAAAGAGATTCTGTGTACATTTATAGATTTTTTTTTCTCATTAAAAACATCCAAATCAACAATTTACTGATTTTTATTTTTTTTTAACCTCATTATCCTTTTAAAAAAAACATTTAGGGCCGGTTTCCCGGATAGGAATTAGATTAAGCCAGGACTAGACCTTTGCTAATTTAGGACATTTGAGAATTTTTA
>JAUMHE010000069.1:2364696-2396395 GCA_032359235.1 Enteromius mattozi | reverse complement strand
CCTCCTCCTCTCTCTTTCTCTATCTTTCTCCTGTGATCTATCATTCATGGGCTTCATTTAAAATTGCGTAAAATATTTAAAGTTGGTTGGATTTCTTCAGTGGGCTTCAGCGGTGACCTCCCCCTCAGTGCCTGAAGTCAGTGGAGAAAGATATGCAGCAGGGAGAAGGGAGAGAAAAACAGGGTAAAGAGGAAAGGTGTAAGGGAGACAGTGAAGGAAAAAATGAAGAACAAGTTACAGTGTTACTTAGAATTGAACCAAAGCTGTGTTTGGAGTGGATTTCTAGCTTATGATACTGAACACTGCATGGTATACTGTCTACACTTCTTTGTATTAAATGGCGTTATGTCAGTCCACTGTAAATGTGCTGTCACATGACCTCATTATCTTTGAACTCAAACAGTCCACTTGTCTGTAAATCTGTTTTAACTATTGGTTCTCTGATCAAGAAATAATTGATTTAACATACTGTAAATGGGAGGTCAATTCTAGTAATATGTGTGCATTATTCTGACAGATATGGATAAGTAGTCTTACAAATTCTTTGAGACACCTGTTACATGAAGACAACACTATTGACTTTCTTAGTGTGTGTTTCTAATCTTATTGTGTAAAATTTATTGGAGCATGTTGGTCCAAACAAACAAGTGCCTTGTAATCTTTAATTAAAAGTAGAAGAAGAAAAAGCGAAATGAACTTGTTCTGCCACTGAAACAACTTTACTCTGTTTTTATCTTTCCTGGCCAACCCTGACCACTTTGCACTATCCAATCAATTCCCAATGGATTCCGTCAAATTCCTTCACTCCAACCATTCTTCTTCTTGAATATCCTTTTTAACTCCTCTGAGCAATAAAATGGTCTGTTTTCACAGAGCAAGAGCTAACATTGTCAAAAAAGATCTAAAGTAAAACACTTTTAAAAGGAAGCATTTTTCCCCTTTTATTTAGCTTTGCCGTAGGAAGTTACAGTGAGATCAGTATAATAGAAGACACAGATTGAAATATTCCTGCTAATTGAAAACCTGGTGAGGATACCATGAGGTGGAAAAACATGTCAGAAATACCCGTGAGATTCTGTCCAACGTAAAAGAGATACACTGTCGAAAAACAAAGGCCCTGGTACAAGTGCACTGGATTGCCATTCATTGTATGCGGAAGCAAAAGTCAGCAGGGCTACATGGGAATATTTTGATACTCCCTTACCTGAAATCTGTAGGTAAATAAAAAAAGGCTACATTAACCAAAACTAAAGACCGGGAGGAAAAAAATAGGAGGGAAAGAACAAACATAAAGAAGCAGGAAAGTTGGAACGCAAAGAATAATCACTGATGTTCGGCATTCACTTATGATGAACAGAATGTAAAAGAAATGATGCCAGATAGTAACAAATCCAAGAAAAGTTTATTATGAATATGGCACCTGTAAGATGGTAAAAAAACTGTGTTACAGAAAGACAACCATGTATGACATGTCGCTTTAACTGATGAAAACCTACAAAAGTATAAAATAACCCTGTTGTAAAATGAAGTATGTACATTTTTGAATTGCAGCATTATTCATGGTAAATGAACAAAAAATGTGTTTCCAAAAAAATAAGCCAGGCACTCAAAGTTAGCTTCAGTTAGTTGTTTTTTGTCTTTTTTTCCTCTGAAAACAAAAAACAAAATCAAAAATGTACCATAGTTTTCTCTTTTTAATATTTTAATTTGTTTGTACTTAGAATTTATAACACTGTTAACACTGATACTAAGAGAATCCCCTTTCTCCCATATTCTTCTACTTGGCACCAAGTTCCTCATAAAAGAATCTGTATAATTGTACAAGAAATAGTTAAAAACACAGACACAGTCTTCACAGGTAATGAAGTGATTTCTCATATTGTAATTTTAAACACTATTTATCTGACAGCAGCTGAGATTAGTTTAAGATTAAATCACCAGCAATCATTTTGACACAACACAGATACATTGAGACAGCTCGCCCGGCTGTTCTGTTAGTAACATATGGGTGTATTTCCTGGTCCACAGTGTCTGTTTTTGGAGCTGCCCCCAAACCCCGTCCCGACCGCTTCTGCTCTACGTACAAAATGCTAAAATCTAGGATCCCGTTAACCTGCAGCGGTGACGCCAAGCTCTCCTGCAACCGTTCCGACAGCGAGTCCCGTTATTGTCATTTTTAAAAACATTAACATCATGACCTGGGTTTGAGTAACAACACGTCTTCACAGAAACCACAGACACAAGTTTCCTGATGTCGGGGGGAAGCCTGATTCAGGTAAAAAGACGAAGGCCCCCCCCTTCCCTTTGCTGGACAGACTAAAAAACACTAAACATTGACAAAGCCGCTGGACCGAACAAAATCAAGTAAACCAAACAATCAACTTAGTAAACATGCATTTCCAAAACACCTATAAAAATAGATTTTATAGTGCGAAATATTTTTTTCATCTCTTTAGAAATCTTTAAAATTGTTTATTGTCCTGAAATACTACCGTCATCATTTTTTTTTTATTTTATTTTTTTTATTATTTCCTGTGAGTTGCAGGGTCCTTGAAGTCAACAGGTTTGGTGGAAACCAATGAAATACACCCAATGCACAAGAGAAGCACAAGGGACTCTGGGAATGTTTCACATCTGAGGCTTTTAAGGTTCCAGTCTGCTAAATGCTACTTCAGTTTTTTTTTTTTTTTAATTCCTCATCACGTTTGAGCTGGAAACTGCAATCCCAGAATTCCTCAGTGGCAAAAAAATGGCTCCTTAAACCTTTGAGCTAGTTTAGAGTCTTTTATCTCTGAGAAGAGAGAGAGGTCTGTAGACTACACGACAGCAAAGCAATAGCAGAAACAGAAAAAAGTAATACATACAAAAAGGAAGCAGCAAAAAAGGTGACACTACATTGGAAGGCCACCACACAAAATCCACTAACCTCCACTGGTTCACTAAGACTGCAAGGGGGCTGGAAGGAGAACCAATGTTTCCCCGTCCGAGCCCGGACTAGCACAGAGAGGACAAAGGACAAAACAGCTACATTAGCTCAGTATATACTGCATATAGTAACACACACTTAAGTTGCTATGGAGACTGACAGCCAATGACACTTACACATTGTACAAGTTTACGGTTATCACGCTGCGTAATAGATGACTTGATGGACGGCTGCCAAAGGATGACGTGACAGTTTTTACTTCCGTTTTATTACTTTAGTTTTTTTTTTAAACATCAAATCACAGTGTTTTAACACCATACTGTGAGAGTAAAGTTTTTTTTTTTGGCAACAGTGGATAAAAATTAGGAATGTGGATTTTCAAAACACATCTTTTTGATTGAAAATGCATGTCCTTATTACAATCTCCATTTGATATGTGATTCTTAGAGAGAGTTAAGGGGTAAGGGATGAAGGGGAACTGATTTCGGAAAGGACACCAGGCTTTAAGCTAAAGAGGGAGTGTAAACAATTGAGCCAAAAATTATATATATAGATAAAAAAAAAAAATCTCCAAAACAATTAAGAACAGCTTTGACCAAAGCCTGTTGGAGTTTAACATTCATTTTCAAGTTTATGATGCAAAATTAGTCTCAGTTACACTGAGAGATGAAAAAAGAAGAAAAAAAAAACCTTTTCTGTATCCTCTTCCAGACTCAATCTGATTGAGTTAAAACACTCTCCCGTGTTTGTGTAAGTGATGAACATAACAAAAGAACAAAAGAAGAAAAAAAAGAAGAAAAAGTCTGTTGAAGGTTTGACTTTTCTGTGGAAAAGCTCTGAAGCCGCCGTTTGTCTGGAGTTCCGTAACAGTACCTACATCAGCCAGCTGAGTGAGGGTAACTCAATGATAGCACCATGGATCTGCAAACAGAAGATGGAACTGGAAAAATCTCACACTGACCTGTTCCATGTCCTGGGATTTTATAGTAACATTCTATTCACAGGTCAATACCCGGCTAAAATTGCTTTTTTTAAAATGCATGATTTGCAAGTTAAGTTGAGCTATAAAAAACGAAGAAAAAGCATTATTTCTAAAATACTATTCCCCCTTTAGAAAGAACCGTAAAACCCTTTGAACTACATCAAACAGGGTAACATCCTTTTGTCAGCATCAATCTCGATTACATCAAGATACCTTTAGAAACATGAACAGTTTCTTTTCTTGTCGATTTTCTTTTTCTAATACCTTTAAGACATCCTAATGAGGATGTTACATACTCTGGACAAATATCTTATCAGAGAAAACATAGGCTACAGTGCTATGAATTCCCTGTGGCTCAAAAGGAACTCTTTACAATAGAGATGAGTCTGTTTAGTTTGTTTAGAGAAACCGTCATCAAGAACTTGTGTAAGGAGGCGAGAAAGAAGAAAGTCAAAGAGATAGAAAGACACAGGAAGAGAAACCATTCATTTCAGTTACACAAGCTCAATTGCTCAAAATTCAAAGTGCTAGAACATCTCACTTTTCCCCAACTTTGATACACAGTCTTTTGCCTCAGAAGAGTCTTTTTAACACAGTTGAACACAGTAATATGGTCTCGATGTTTTGCTTCAATCCTCCTTGCGCTCCAGAGTCTGTGTGTTGTGGATGCCATTGCTGTAGACGGGAAACGGAAGCGTGGAGAAAAGTCCCTCAGCTGTGGTGAAGACATTAGCAGCTGGCATCTGCGTGAGGCCGGCTCCGCTGACCGCACCGCCAAAGGGGGTGGACATGTTGAGCCGGTGCACGTGATGGTACAGCATCTCCATGGGTGTCTTGGGGTCTATACCAAAGCCGGGCCCATCCACAAAGTTCACAGCGGTGTGGGCATTAGGCAGGAGGTTGCCCTGCATGGCCAGGCTGACGTCTGCCGGGGCATATCGGATTGTTCCAGTGGTGTAGACTCGCGGGGAAGCCGTGCTCGTGGCAGCAAGCGTGCCTGTGACTCTGTGCACCAATGGAAGTACCACGTTCCCCGCTTGTAACCTCTGCAGGGCTTCTAGGTCACTGGTGTAGAGCAGGGAACCGGAGGAGGTGGGTGTACCCTGCTGCTTGTCCCGTGGCGAGGCTGAGAGAGGTGGGGAGAGTGGGTCAGCAGTGGTGGAACTGGAAGGAGGAACCAAGCTGCCCGGAGTTGCGCTGGACACAGAGGTGGGGGCACTGTTATTGTTGCTGCTGCTACTGTTGCCATTGAAGTTGGGCTTTCTGCTACCTCCTCCACCCTCGGCACCAGGTGGAGTGAGGACAGAGTCCGGGATGGACACCTGCAGGCCGGCAGGTGGGGGAGAAGGGAAGGTGTCGTGGGGTTTTGTCATACTGTACGGGGACTCATTTCTGGAGATCTCTCGGTTGGGTGGGTAGTTCCAGATGCTGCTGTCGTTGTCGAAGTTTATAGGTTCTGACATCTCAGTCTTGATCTTCAGTACAGAGGAACTGGTTGGGGAGGGTGGAAGCAAGAGGGGAGGCTGGTCTCCAAGGGTGGGGTCTAGGCTGCCAGGGCTGGGGGTAGCAGCGGCCGAGGGAGACAGACGAAGACGTTGCCGACTACCATCCCATTTCTGCTTTTTTCTCCTCTTCTTTCTCTTCTGGTGTTTACTCATTGCTGGCCCGCTCAGTTCTCCGCCACTGTTGCAGTCCTTTACAATATCTTCCACCTCATCCTCTTCTTCTTCTGAGGAGCAAGAGGAGGGCGAGTCCTGCAGTTCCTCCACCTCACCATCACCATAGCGCTCCACCTTTATGTGTAAACCACCCAGACGGCCCTCCTTGTGGTCAGTTTCACAGTCAGAGGGTTCCAGACTATCATCACTGTCCTGACTTTCTGGATTGCTGGAACTGTCTCCTTCCTCCTGTCGTCTCATCTCTTGCTCTGGTGGCCGGCCCGTCTGTTTCTTACTGTCTGATTCTGGATCTTCACTGTTCTCGGAAGACTGATTACCCTTCCCATCTGACTTGGAGTTTTCGTTGTCTTCTGGGAGAAAGAAAATGGTTTAGAGGACAGGTATCCATACACGTCATAGTTGATTAGACAAAGTAAGGTTTCTCACACAAGAAATATAGTTCACTAAACATTATCAGGAGTTTTATGTGGAGGGTATTCATTTAAAGTTTTGAAGTGTTCCAGTAGGATACGTACAGGACACAATAAGGATATAAACTGCTCTTTGACGTTCTATTTTTGGCAACAGCATTAGTCACCAGTGACTTATTTGTGACATTATGTGTAATTAATAATTTGTTTTGTCATGGCCAACTCAAATTCTTTTCAGAACTAGTGACTTTGGTAGCTCAAGATGAGCTGAAACTATGCATCAGAAATCATTAATACATTAAAATTCTTTCTTTTTATAGTGCTTGAATTTAGAAGTGAGGGGGGAAACAAAACTGTAAGGCATACATCTCACAGGGATTTGGAAATTCTGGCCTTAGGAAAAACATGTCTGCATTGGAAGAGAAACACAGGGAGAGAGAAAGAGATAAAGAGACAGAAAGACAGAAGGAGAAGGCGGGGTGTAGAGATAGGTAGGGAGTGTGAGAGGAGAAGAGGGCATGGTTTGGTCCAGCTGCAGCTGGCACAGTCTGTAACCTTTGTGATGAAGGCTGGCAAAAGGCTCGGCAGGCAGAGATGCCCAGGGGCCAATATGTTGGCACTTTCCCCAGACTGTCAAACCGGCCTTGTTCACTCTCAGCCTCCACAATCTCTGGAATCTCACTTCATCTTCTTTTGGAATGTATAATTAATATCTCCAACTGGCTGTGGAGTTTTAATTGACTATTTACACCAGTTTTAGGGACATATCGAAAGCACCACATTTCCTTGTCCTACATAATTTCCAGTAATTATTGAAATGAAGATATTTTACACAGCAAGAGCCCTCAGATGAGACATTTGCATTTGGTTAAAAGAAAACTTTCAAGAGTGTTGTGTATAGTGTTACTTTGCTATACTACTAGTCTGTTAAGAATCTAAGATGTAGAATCTAATGTCATCAGAAATGGTTCCATAAACCGGGATAACAATCCTGGCGCAAGAAGAATTGGCTTTAAGTGTCCTGCTCAAGGGGCAGCTTGTGGCAAGGCTTTGTGGGGATCAAACCAACAACCTTCCACTTATTCTATAATGCTCTGTGTTATACTGCAATGAAATTGGATGAGAAGTCATACTGTACCAGAGTTCTCCTTGGAGTCGGATTCAGAATCAGATGTTTCTGAGGACTCTGATGCTTTCTCTGGCAGGTTAGGTAGCTGTGCGATATCCATGGGTGTGTCTTTGTACTCTGGATTACTGCCCATTAGAAAAGAAACCACAGAAAAGACACGTTTAGAAGAAACAAGTCATTCACTTTGCCAGCTGAGAATCATTCACAGCTGTGTGAAACATCCTTCACTCTCTTTTCTAGAACGTTCCAGACATCCTGATTGATTCACTGCGGCCCAATCCACAGAGCATTCTAATGATCTCTAAGCCTGTACACAGACCCAAAAGCAGTAAGAAATTACACTGCAGTTTGAGAGGATCAGAGTGTTTGGCCTTCGTCATCTTACAGAAGAACTTACTCTCTCAAGTAAGAAAATGCTTTAGAAGACTCGTATACCTGAGTACATAGTTGACCCAGATGATGTTTTTCTCGTTGGCGTTCTTGGCGTTGATTGCAATAGTGGCACTGGACTGGATCCAGATATAACCTCCATTTTTCTGAATCCAGCGGTAATACTTTGTCACACACTGACCTTTATTCATCACTATGGAATAGAAAGAGGATAGTATAGCAGAAAGGAAAGGAGGTGGAAGAGAAAAATAGAAGAGGACAAAGGAGACATAGTGATATATAACATTTTTTGCATACACTCAGGTTTAATTACAACAACAGCAAATAAAATCAATCATAATATTTGCATTCCGTGTGACCAGGTAAAGCACAAACCTATCCATTAAATCCTATTACCATTCTGAACACTAATAATCTTAAAGGCCCAGCAGAGGGCGCTGTGACCGTTTGGTAAAGGCTCTGTAATTGTGTCCTTGTCTAAGGCTACTCATGTGAAGACACTGTGGCAGTTGCCATAATTTTGGCTAAATTAAGCGCTAAATGGCGATCTCAAATAATATGAATTTGCATTAATCATTGTTCTGCAAAACAGAAACAGTCGGAATCCAAGCACGGTAGTAAATTCAGATTCTGGGTTTAATTACAGCTACAAATAGCCCTTTCCATAAAAAGAGTCCATTGAGAAGGATGATTTATATAAGAATAAGTCTAGTAATTAAAATCATTATAGACTAATAGCATTGTTTAAGAAGCCGTCCCAAAGGCTCCGATAATTGACTTTAGTTCACCGACTGCTTTCTGTACCAATAAATGTAAAACTAAGCTTTAACTCCAGAAAATTGAAACAAAAAGCCAAGAGTTGTTTATCTGACTTGTTCGCTGTGGCCAGTGGGCATACCCTTGACTCACCTTCACTCTCTTCAACAAAGTTTACACGCTACTGAGAGTCTATGGAGAGGTTCAGTATACATGTAATGTAAGCAAAAGTGCTGGACAAAAACATACATCACATCTGAAATGACAGAACTGAAGACAAAAGAAACAACTGCTATGGACTATGGATAAATATTCCATAAAAACAACTTTAACTACGAAAGTTAACATCTTATTTTCAAAAATGCTTTAAAATCTCAGTGGCAGACAAATAAAATAGATATCCTGCACCATTTTCAAGTTGCAAATACTTTGGCAATACAAAATGTAGAGCTATTTGTTGTGCCAATAAAACATTAAATTTATACCGAATCAAAGTATTCGCTATATTAAATCTTGTCATACATACAGCGTGTCTATGAACATACGAGTCCGAGCGGTCCCTTTAAACCATCATTACTGTCTACAAGTTCTAGGACATTCCCCCCTCCCCCCCACCTTTAAACCTGATGAGCTGATCTCATCTGCATTGCAGTTGATGTGTTGGCCCCCTCGGCTCCTCCCGGCACCACGTCTGTACAGGTGAGGCTTATTTTTTAACCCCCTTTCAGTTACGCTGCCATTAAATCAATCAGGGGCTGCTTGAGTTATTGATTTAGTGGTAATGAAGCCACCCCTTTCTCTCTCTCTCTCTTTCTGTATCCTTCTTTTTATTTTCCGGTGCAGGAGTCGTTGGCTGCTTTTGGAGGCTTTAAAAGGAATACGGCCTCTTTAATCTGCCTGCCTTCTCCTGGAGCCTCGGGCAAGCCTGTAGGACGGTCTCTCACTCTCTCTGTCTCTCTCCCTCTCTACTTCCGTTCTTTCTCATTCTATCTCTCTTGCTCGCTCTCTCTGCGCCAGGGCCTCTGTCCTTCAGTTCTGTTAAATCACTTGGATCCCTTCCATAATAGCAGCTACCTTTCAGATACCCTTTACCCAGCGTGGCCTCACTTCCAGCAGGAGGGGTGGAGGGTGTCACTGTCATATAAAAGTAAGTAATTTACACCCGTGAAATTGCTTTATGGAAAAGTCCTTGCAGTCCACTGGGGTATTATTGTAAAGACAAGCCTTTTATGAATGAGAGAGCAGACATGCAGATCTGCAGCACCCGGGCAAGGTTTGGCCAGAACAAGTGAATTGGAGGTTTTTAACTTGTATCCTTTGGATCTAATGGTGAAACTTCACCAGCGGAGGAAGTAAACGCTTTGGCCATTTAGAGAAGCGGCGACTAGTGAAATTACACCTGCAATCATTGTTTTCAAAGCATCATCGCAGTTTCAAAGTGTTTTGGAATAACTGCAAGTAAGGATTGCAATCATCTGCTGCTTTTAAAGATGCCCTTTGTGTTGTAAAATCCAGCTGGTCAAAGCTGGCTGTTTATGGGCACATGCTAATCCAAACTACTTAAGATAGTTGTAAAACTAGTTGGAGCTGGTTGGCTAAACAGGTGCAGACAGCTAAAAAACTAAGCGAAAGGACATGCAAATGAACCACTGCTGACATAAATGCAGCATATCCATGAATGCAGACTAACAGAAACATCTATTTTATATTTACTCTGAATCCATTATGGAAGGAACCTGAAGAAACATTGTCAACGGTACATGCGATGGGTGTTAGAGCAGGTGTATTTTTCCGCAGCTGTGGAGTCTATCTTCAAGCACAATAAGGAGTGAAGGGAGTTTTTCATTAAAGTCAGTTTGAACTACTCTTCAGAGACCGGCTCTTGTAGTCTGCCTTCAGGCACAGAGCTTCAGTCTCCTGGGGTTTCTCCACACTTCTGTGAGCCATCGTTTCCCACCTCTGTCTCCCTCTCGCTCTCTTTCTCAGCTGGTAAAAGCACATACACACACACATACACCCTCGGAGCATTTATGCGGTGAGTATTATACGTAGTCGTGTAACACACTGTCTTTTATTAATTTAAGCCATGTTGGTCCTGTTCGGAAGCTGACACAGGTGAGGTCAGAGCTGTCACAATGCATTTCTGCCCATATAAAACACCTGCTCTCAAATGCTTCATGAGCACCAACAGCTGACTTTCTAATTTTCCTTCGATAAACCAGAGCTATTTGTTTTTTTACAGTTACAAAGCTCAAACGGAAAACAAATAGATGAGAATGACAGTTTTAGTATGTCTAAAAATAAAGTATAGAGATTTTACTGTAATTGTTTTTATTGAAAAGACAGCAACATTAATTAAATTACATTATGATCAATAAGCAATTCTTCTACCTATAAGTACCATGTACTTTAAAAGCCAGAAACTGTTCATTTTATAAAGGACCATAAACAACTCTTTAAGCAACCCTAGGTCAAGGTGCTCAATTTAAACAGATCTGCTTTAAACGCTTTTATCGGGCCCTTGAACACTTGAGCAGTGGCCTATGAACTCTGCAGTATGCATCTGTAATATATCGTACATCGCAACTCATAAAGAACACTACATGCACTCAAGCCAAAGTCTTCTCCACGCACACGTCACTGCATCTGCAGCAGAGAGATTTGACCAGACTGACATCATCCCTCTTATCGCAGGCTCTAACCAATCTGATGCCCCTGTGTGATCTGATATCAGTGTCTGATTAGCAATCAGCAGGAGATCGGTGTGACTGCTTCTTAGTCACGCACGTCATGTTCATGCAGACACCTGAAGATCTGGCTTTGATAGATGCCAAGACGACACTCGCGTCATTATAATGCATTTTGCTGTGCTAGGATTTCTTAATAACTAACTAAAAGTATCAAGCAGTAGTGTGACAGAAGCAATAAATGAACACTTTCTCTCTGCTATCTCATTTGAAGGAATTATTGAATCAATTAAACCCATTTATTTACAGTTTTATTAGTTCTAGGTGTAGTATCTGAATATGTGAGCTAATGCAGTTCTTAACTATCCTACATTTAAAAATGATCAGTTATATCAAATGGTTATTTATTTGCATTGACACTGAGGGCAATAACGTGCATTACAAAAAGACGCTAATAACTATCAAAATATGTTTTCCCTAAAAAATAAAAATCTAGGCGTGCCCATCGTATTTTGCATAAACTGTTTGACTTTTACCAGGTGTAAGAAAATAGTTCCATGCGTTTACATGACCTTAATTGTTGGCAGGTTGTTCAGCATAATCAGTGTATGATTGTGCATGTACACTGCCTCATGAATATAGATTCATTGTCATTAGCTTCTTTTTTGTTAGTATCCTGCATTTTAGTTAAACCGTTTTTTAAAAAGCATTGCTTAACTTCAATTTAAGTTCTTTGGATTATGATTACAGCAACATTTTCAAACACTGTTTTAACCAGCTTACCACATTTTATCAGACCGAGAATGAACGTGCAAAGTAAAATGCAGGAACAGAACCTCTTTATCCACTCTCTACTGTAGCGACACGGCCAGCCATTTGCAGTGCAGCTAGATTTATGTTGATTGCCGCCACGCTAATGTGTAATAGATGGTTAGAAAGCCAGGGGTAGCTGGGGATGTGCAGTACTCTCTTTGTGTCTATCTCTCTCTCTCTCTCTCTCTCTCACTCTCCTTTCACACCGTCTCTTTCTCTCTCTCCGCTATCAATGCAATCCAGGGCTTCGGTCCTCTCTCCTCTGCCTCCGCTGGGTTTCAAATCAAGGTCTAATGGACCCAATCTGGTGGCTTTTTAAGGCAAAGGGACAGTGCAATACAGTGGTAATTGCGCTCTAATTCAGTTGAACTCCCAATATCTAATCAGACAGCTCCAAATTCCCTCGCCAGCCCCAAGGACACCCGCCCTCCTCTGCAAACACCTAATAAAACGAGGGATTTATCCCCCTCCTCCTCCTCTTCCCGTGCCTCAACCCTCACTACTTAAATAATGGCAACCTGCCTGCTGAAGAGCAGCGCACACATTTACTGTATGAAACGCTACGCCGCTCTCAGTGACGTTTTGAATTTCTGCCACCGTGGTGGAGGGGAGCGGGAAAGGTGTGCTGCCAAAACACACTTAACAGATGATTTAGGATATTCAAAAAGCATGAACGCTCCTCCAGACGGTCAGTGGCCCTCCTGCTGAGCGCGATGAAAGCAGAGCATGCGAAAGGTTGAGGAACCTTCAAAGGGCTCTGTAGAGGCGGATCGGCCCAGATGAATACTACATGACATCAAAATGCGCTCGAAATGTGGCGCCTGTACATTGAGAGGAGCAACTTAACCTGAAAAGAAGAATGAAATGTGTAAGACTGTCAAACGACCCTGAGATTCTGTTCTTCGTCAGTGATACGGGGCTTGTTTGGAAGACGTGTGCTTGCCTAACCGTCTGGCAAAGGGAAGCGGTTCTTCATGGACAGTTATGAGAAGAAGCGCTAGCATGGATAATCTTGCCTGTCACACTGCTGTCCCATTACGCTGAAGTGCTGCAGTGAACACATTACACCAGCTTTGGCACGTAACACAGTGTGCTCTCAGGATGTCATTGACCAATGATCAAT
Organism: Enteromius mattozi; assembly: GCA_032359235.1. Taxonomy (NCBI): domain Eukaryota; kingdom Metazoa; phylum Chordata; class Actinopteri; order Cypriniformes; family Cyprinidae; genus Enteromius; species Enteromius mattozi. Next base: position 2,383,500 of record JAUMHE010000069.1, on the reverse strand, counting down.
GAGTCCTGCTAAAGCATGTAAGGACACTGAATCTTGTTTTTTAACAACCATCCTCTAGTTTTTGGCACTGTTGGGTGGCTGCACAGATTGATTGGATGGATTTGGGAGCAGATACTCACGGTCTAAATGGCTTTGCCGAATGCTTTCCACGTCCTCTGCGTGAATGAAGTGATAACATCTCTTCCCTACGATGTCGACAGGTGTCAGGTCCATGTAGTCGCTGATTCTAGAAAAGGATTATATCAGCATAAAGTCAAAATTGACACCATTTTCCTCTCTTTTGCACTTTTTTTAAACAATTTTTGTAGTTGAATGTTCACTTAACGACATCTGTTTTAGGAATCTAGGAAGAAGTGTGGAGATTGGCGTTTCATGGTGACTTTGATGTAATTGTAATATTACAATTACATGAAGTAACACGTTGAATTACATGTTGAAGTTTGAAGTAGAAAGACTGAAATAGTAGTTTAGTGTAAAACATAGTCCAATTAACTTTTTATTTACAAAAAAACCTCAATTGTATAGTTTAATGGCCATATCAATAAGGAGGCCAATAAAAAGAAACTAATCAGACCTTACGGTGGGTTATTATCTCTTTCCAGTCGATGATGGATTAAAATAGGACAAAGACCTGATTGGTTTCTAGTCAACCTCTGATAAGGAGATTCTGATTTCCCAGCCCTTCTGTAAGCTAAATATATATTGCACCAGATTTTATTCATTAAAAAGGTTTCCATCTGTGATGGCAAGCTGTCAGCCTGTTTTCATTGTAGACATACTATTTTCTGACCTACTGTAGCTCTACCAACTGCTTGCTGAATCTAAAATCAATTATCACAGAAGTATTGAAAATTGGATAAAAACAGGTGGTTAAAGCCATACGAGATGCCTTTAAGTCGAGCAAATACTATTAGCGGTGCATTTCGAGACATTATTCGACTCTAACCTCTGTGCAGTCCTTCTCTACACGGATCAGAGAACATGGTCAGTATAAAAAAAAAAAGAAAAACGCCAACCAATCTCTATCCACCTTCATTTTAAAACAGGCTTTTGCTGTGATGATAACTCCGCTATAGACTTGGCCCGATTCCATTCTCTCATAAATATGTTAAGTGCAGGGGAGTGGTAAAAATTTTAGCAGACACTGGGATGACTTCAATCCCAGAGATATAAATAAAACTAATAAAACTAATATGATATTTCCTTTCAAGCCAGGCCAAATTAAGATGTTCTCATTTTATGGGGCAGCAGTGGAACCACAGATGTTTTGTAAGTACAAAAGAGGGTTTTTTCTTGGCCGGCTTTTCAAACGAGCGATAGATGTTGAAACAAGGTCATTCTGGGATTGCGTTTAAGCAGAACTCATCACTATCAGCTCCATAATGAACTGCACATGAACATTACTGTGTGGCTGATTATCCACTCTTGCAAAACACATTTTCACCCGCTGATCCTTCAGTTCTACAATAATGTCACATTTTAACTCTAAGCAGGCGAAATTGAAATTCTTTTTCACCGTTTATCATTCTTTTGGGGAGATAAAAAATCTCTTAAATCAAACTGCACACAATACTAGGCTTATGCTAAATAGTGCATATCAGCTTTTCAAAATAAGATTGTGCAAATACAGTGTAAAATTGTTGCCCTCTTAAAGATTGACATAAACCATACTTATATAATAATGTATAATATAAAGAGTGCTACCTGTTTTCACAGTAGACAATGTTGAGATCCATGTTGACCCGTGTAACAAACATCTGGCAGTCGATCCGAACCTCATTGATGGTTGGTGGAGGAAGTGCGTGTGCCACCACAACCATGCCCATGATTTGATTGGGTACCGAACGACTGTGTGTTAATGCCATTCTTATCCGCAGCCTGCCAGTAATGTGGATAACCTTGAAGAGGACACAAAGCGTAAAATTAAAAACAGATCAGATGCAACTGTCTTCTGAATTACATTCACATCCTTTAGGAAAGTATCCAACCACAGTATGAATATAACCAGATGAAGTCGTCTAAGACGTCAGCTGAGCTCTTTGATAACTCAGTATGTACTTTGCATACTAGTGTACACTTGACCAAGATCCAAACCAAGATCCTCGGGTTCTTGTACCCATTATGTACATGTTCATGAAATATTAAAAACACAAAAAGCACCATTTCCCTCTGAAATAATCAAGAGATAACAAAGGCAGAGGAACTAATTACTTTTTCGCTGGCTTTAAAGTTTGTAATGCTTTAAAGTCTTTTGTAGCCCGTTTTGCCCAGAGGATGCATTGACTAGATCGGCAACAATGTTCTTTTTTGGATCCATCCATTTTAATCACCCAGGGAAACCTGGAGGGGATTGTTTTTGTAGTGTTTTAAACTTCTGACACTATCCTTTCACTGGTTCACCTCAGAGATCGGTGAGATGCTATTAGCATCATTCATATAGACAGTCTCGGCCCCGAAGTCACCGAGTGCTCTGGCCGGTGGGGCTCTTTGATGCTTTGTACATTTCCGCTGAGGGACAAGCAAATCCAAACCCCAGGAACGATGGACTGCCACAGTCACTAAAAAAGAGTGACTCTCCTGCTGTAGAGTTGAGAGTTTGATCGAACTTTCACAGAATTCAAAAGCCATCTCAAAGCAGGGGCCAATTAAAGACGACTGGAAAGTTCATTGATGTCACATTCAGTCAGGAAATCCTAATTTTTTAAGCAGTTTACTTTGGGCTTAAATTTTATGTTTTAACAAAAATATTTTGCTAGAATAACAAAAAAAGTTTTTTTTCTGTAATTAGCATGCTTGATATTTTCTTTCCCCATAGAATTAGTAGAGTAGCTGATTAACACTGATATTAATATATAAGTGAAAGTGTCTATTTTAGATCACCATTTTCCTGAACCACAAAACCAATCTTGAGTTGCACAAGTATATTTGTAGCAAAAGCCAACAATACATTGTATTGGTCAAAATGATTAATTATTCTTTCAAGCCAAAAATCATTAGCATATTAAAGATCATGTTCCATGTAGATATTTTGTAAATTTCCTACAGTAAATATATTAAAGTAATTTTTGATTTGTAATATACATGGCTAAGGACTTAATTTGGACAACTTTAAAGGCAATTTTCTAAGTATTTTGATTTTTGTTTTGCATCCTTAGTTTCCAGATTTTCAAGTAGTTGCATCTCAGCCAAATATTGTCCTATTCTAACAAACCACACATCAATGAAAATCCTATTTATTCAGCTTTCAGATGATTTTAAGCTACTTAAATGGTCTGAATGAATGAATTTTCAAAGCGCAAACATTTCATGTAGTCTTTCAATTGACATCGGCCATTAAAACACCTTTCTGAATAGGTTTTCTTGGAGAAATGAGACAGAGAGGTGGCAAAATGTATGTTTCAGGTCTTCGATCAGTGTTATCATGACATGAGTGTGCATCAGACAGACACACCGGCAGTTGAGAACGCACTTGATGCAGCTGTTGCCAAAGATTCAGTAAGACATCACAGCATGCGGCGATCAGAAGGTGATGTCCAATTACGGCCGATATCAAACCCACACACGAATTCTCACAAACAGATCGGCATGCCAGAGAGCAGCAACAAATCATATGTACATATGTACAACACTGGGTCTGCATTAAAAGCATACAAAATGGAAATAATTCTACTGAAGCCCAAAGCGAGGGGCATCAAAAAGTTAGTTGGAAAATACAACTTTTGAAGTAATTGCCACAAAGAGAGACTCGCCGGTGAATTGCTGCAGGAGTGCTCTTGGCAAGAACATCATAAGCTCCTGCAAAACATTAAATATGCTCAGGCTGCTAAATGCAAACTGACATGGCAAGGGTTCACCGCGGCCACAGCGAGAGGCAGCCGCATAGCATATCTCAATTTAATACAAGCCAACATAACAAAGGGATCAATTTTTATAATTCATGGTTCAGCACACAATGCTCTCTCTCTCTCTCTCTCTCTCTCTCCCCCCCCCCACCCCGTCCGTCACCGCGTCGGTGAATATAGAATAGGTATACATAAGAAATAAGATTCATCTGTTCCTAGGGATTCTCTGGAGTGCTTTTGAAATGCGATACGGCACAAGTAATGATAGAGAGCTTTTACATGAGTGCATTAACTGAGCCGGGGGCCGAGACGCCTTGGTAAAAAAAGAAAAGACTGGTTTAAGCTGGAGAAGAATTCACTTTGATTTGACCTCCAGAGTGAAGAAGAGATATAAACAGCCATGATGCACGCCGCGCTTCACTTCCCGCCACCTCGCACTTATCACCTAACGCTGGCGCGTCGTATGCAAAATTCATACTTTTGTATTATGTAACAACACAAATATTGACTTAATTTGGAGTAAATGCAATAAGAAGTGTCCTTGTCTGGCCGGTAATGTATGCGAATGTGCAAGCGTGAATATTTATGCTATGGGTTAGTGCGCTCCCCGACTTCACGCTTATTTGCATCAAATCTGCGTCCAGATGGATGCAGCAGGGGGTTTGGATCGTTCACTCAAAGACACATCCAAACAATCATCCACTTCTCTGTTTACAATCCGATTGATACTAAATGTACAGCATTCGGTGATCTGCTGTATCAGTGGTATTGTCTATGATTGCAGGAAGTGAAAAAAGCGCATAGTACGTCAGTAAAAATTGTGCAAGAATACATTACTGTTCAAAGTTTGGGGTTTGTAGTGTTTTTGGAATATCAAGTCACTAATGCTCACCAAAGCAGAATTTAATACAGTAAAATAATACAGTAAAAACATTAATTTTGTGAAATGTTATTACAATTTAAAAACTGTTTGTTTTTATTGAATATGTTTTAAAATGTGATGCAAAACTGAATTTTCAGCATCATTACTTTAGTCTTTAGTCACATGATCCTTCAGAAATCATTCTAACATGCTGACTTGTTGCTGGGGAATAATTTCTTATCATTATCAATGTTTCAATTTTCCAGGATTTTTTGATGAATAGAAAGTTCAGAAGAAATGCATTTATTTGATAGATTTTTCTATAAAATTATGTATTTATTATTACTTTTATTTAATTTAATGTATCACTGTTGAAACAAATATGGAAGCCCATTTCTGGCACTGAATGAAAAATAAAAAAAGGTTATTGGGACTTTTTAACTCACAACTCAAACTTTTTTTCTCAGAATTGCGAGAATTAAAGTCAGAATTGCAAGATATAAAGTCACAATTACATGGAAAAAAAAGTCAGAATTGCCTGATATAAACTCGCAATTCTAACTTTATAACTTGCAACTGCAAGTTTGTCTCAATTCTGAGAAAAAAGTCAGAATTGTGAGATAAAAAGTAGCAATAACCTTTTTTAAAAAAATTTATTCAGTGGCGGAAACGGACTTCCGTAAAAAAAGGTCAAAGTTCAGTTTACTTACAATTAATTTTGTTTTAAAAATTTAAAGTTAACTAAAATTCACAACTTTTTTGAAACAATGTGCATGATCAAAAAGAACTTTGTCTCAATGCAGAAACTTATTTAGATTAAAGGCAGCTCACACTTCTGTTAATCAGTTAAGTTTGTGCTTGATTGTGATTATCTTATTGGCCAATTATTTGTCTTGGCTGAGACACATACATAATTAACTATGACAGAAGACTGAAGTGAGTTTTCATTTCTTTTAGAACATGCCAACGATCATCAAGTTCAAGTCTTACCTTGTATCCAGAGGACTTGATGTGGACGCCTCTCTTGGTGAGCGTGGATTTCATACGGATGAAGAAGGAACGTTCTAGAGTGTTATCCGGCGACAGAAGACTAGGGCTGTTCGACTCCACTGCAGAAACAAACAAACAAACATCTTATTACAACGAAAAAAACAATACAAAACTCACAGAGACAGCAAGATATCAGACTGCTTTAGTGAGTACGGTGTGTAATATCTTCTCATTGAGTTTCTATCATCTCTTGGTAGACAGTTAATGGAACAGCTCAACCTGATAAGGGGGAAGGCGCTAATCAAACTTTGACAATGTTTTAATTGTATTTACTAATAGCATGAAGCGGAGCCTCTGCAAACATGATAATTGCTTTAAACTCGACATGGCAAATGAATAAACCTCACCAGGCTGCTGTTAGATGTATTTGCCTCTGTAGGAAATGGGAAAATTAAGCAGAGCGTAATTTAACAAACTTACTACTTACTTTTTGCTTCAGAAAAATGTAAATGTAATTACAATATATCATTTTTGATGACAGTGAACAAAAGAATGTATTTCGTGTACTGTAATACATCTCTTACCAGTTCGGAATGGGGAAAAAAAAGATTTTAAGCCTTGATCTTAACACAAGGACACCTGACGAACAAAGAAGGTTCTGCTAATTTGCTGTAACACGCTTGATTAGAGCCAAATTAACTGCACATTTTAACTTGTCTTGACATTCAACACGTTACAAACAGCTTTCAGAGGAGGTTTAGTGTAAGAAGAGGACAGTATGAGAGCCAAAACTGCTAACAAACTGTTTGTCAATCTAAATGGTGACTGTGCGAGTATATCAAATTATTGGTTGTGATGGAAAATATGCCACTAATTTAATCATATTTTGTGATAAAATCATAATTGTCTTAACATTTTTAAATACTGCCATGCATATATTTATTTTCCTACAATCACAGTAGTACATTTTACTAATACGAGTAAATTTTCAAAGGTAAAGATTGAAAGTCTAGGTATTGGACATCAGTTAAATCTGTATAATACAGTTAAAAAATTAAACTTAATTAAAAAATTAAGTGAACATTATATAACAAGAAGAAAAAAAAAAATGTTTTAATAAAATCAACCCCTGGGACATTAAAGTATAGTTGAATAGACACTGTCGTATGGTTGTGGGTTTGGACTACTGTATTTCCCCGTTTCTCTCTCTCTTTCTCTCTTGCCCTTTTTTTCTCCTCCCTCTTTCTTTCTGAGAACATGAATTAAATGTCATTTAAAATCTAACTAGTCCTTTATCACTCTGGGGAAAAGGCAGAGCCATGTTATATTTAGTCATTTCATTTCTTCTGATTAAATATGAATTACTATGAAATTTTTCTCATCATCTAACACACAAGAATATGCCAACAGCTTTTTAATACACTATATAAGCACAAACTTCAGCTCTAAGAGTTTAATTCGCCACTCTAATCCAATCACATCAACCTTATTTCTCTTATCAGAGATTCCCATTTTGAATTAAATGAGCTCATTAGTTTTAATCAAAGGCAGAGAGATCAAAACTTGCACTTAAATGCTTTAGATCAGAGCTGTCAGTCAAGCGTAGAGTTCTATTTGACTAAAACACAAGATCAGAGGCCTTTGCAACTCGCCGTTTTCATTAAGAATGAGACAGGCTTAAAGATACGCTGTCCTTTTTTGACATGTGCGGTGCTCGGACAGAGAGAGGTCATTTACCACGTGCCCTCCGTGACCTCGCTTTGCTGTTAATGACAGGAATATGAATTATACAGTAAAACCTCTGCGACACGCTCATGCTCCTGCCTGAACAATACACTGAATGTCAGGATTTCCCTCGTGCTACTGAACAATAACGAAGGTTTGCTTTTCCTGGAGATAAATAAACTATCACTACAAGTACGATAAGACAAAGTCCAGAATACAGTCAAACATGTATATGTTACTAGTGTACAGCAGTATCCATATAAACTAACTCCACTCACATTCCTGTAAAGAAGATGGTAGTTAAATATATATATTATAACCATTATAACCAATGAACCTGAAGATTTCAAACTGATTTCTGTTTTAAAATAACCCAGTGAACATGCATTGCTTACATGTCTGTGAATGAGCGCATAATTTGGAAAGAATTATGTTTAATTTTAAACATTTGACAAACTTTATAAGGGAGAAACAAAAGAAAAATATCTATTGAATGTGGTTTTAATATCCTGAATGTTACAATGTTGTTTTTTTATATATATATATATATATATATATAAAAATAAAAGAGAATATGATCCAAAAATGTAAATATAAAAAATACTATTTCTGTAAAACATTATTCTCAGTGGCTCAATAGTTTTTCTCATCATATAACACATAAAAATATAACACATAAATATAAGCACTTCCTCTCTCTATATTTCTCTTAACAAAGACTCCCATTTTGAATGAAAAGACAAATGTATGTATTTTAATATCTCTTAGAGAAAACAATAAAACACTCCAACAATGTAAATGTACATATCAAATACAAATTTTGACAATACTGTTTAGGTAAAACTTAATTTCAGGACCATTGTGTCTGACCAGAGTAAAGTGAACACCAAAAATATGCCAACAGCTTTTAATATACTATGTAAGTACAAACCCTGAGAGTATAACTCGCTTCTCTAATCTAATCACCTCACCCTTACTTCTCTTAACAGAGATTCCTATTTTGAATAGTAGAAAAATGTATTTAATGTTCTTGTAATATCTAAACTACAAAACACACATAAATGTATACAGCAAATAAAAATTGTGACATAATTCTCCTACTGTCTGATACATCATCTAGCAGTGTCAAATGTCGCCTCTGTGCTGCATTAACAAGCCTGTGTGAATGCAGCGTGTGCAGAGAAGATGTGCTGTATTTATTCATTTCAAAAACCCTGTTGTTTTGCACATGTGAGCTTCCAGCACTTCCATGTTTGCAGTCCAGCAGGAAGCCCTGCGGCTGTAGAAATGGGAGCAGATCTGCTAAATCATCAATATCAGCCAATCCATGAGATTAAGGGAATCTGCTGCGTGTGTCGAGAGAGTCTTATATGTTCGACTTAAACCAACATCCCCACAATGTACCTGTGTTCCAGCAGCACAACACTCCACGCGCTTCCACTTTTGTTTTTGTGTTGTGTATATCAACTCCCTTGCAATCCAAGTGAGACAAGAACACAGAAAAGCATCCAAATCTAGAAAATTCCTCCGACATCTTCCTCGTGGAAGAGAGTACTTTTGTGGAGGTTAAAAATAAAACCATCTGTGATGCTTTAAAACCGGCTCCTCGCATAAAACTGACAATATCAGACATGACTTTTTAAAAGGAAAATATTATTTATGTGGAATGGAGGTGAATTTATGATCTGGAAGGCCTTGGGATTAATTTTCTTGATGAAACCTTTGAGAATGAATGTGTCTGGGAGTAAATGATGAGATTTTAAAAGTATTACACTCCTCGCCGAGAGTGTTGACCATCAATTACCACCTGGCAGGTCTGGAGGTCCTCGTTTGCCCAGGACTGGCTCACGGTACACAGTTTACACGTACACGACACGCTCAGCATATGACTTATAGGCCTGTAGGAAAGCTTGACTACTCTGGCTAATATTCCTCAATTTACATTTATATAAATATTAGTATCAATTCAGGACGTCAGCCGTTTACTGTACAAATAAATCAGGATTAAGCATGCGGGCTGCTGGTTTCTCAAGCCTTACCACCATTTCAAGACTGGCGGGAGGAACAGCATTGTCCTGGTTCGAGTCTGACAGATGAAGGCTTTGCTCTGTATGTTAGTATATGTGTGTAATTCAAACAGCTTGCTCCATATTGTGACATGGCTGGTGGTTTTTAATGCTACCCCTATGGCAGTGAGTACAGGAGAAGTCCTTTCTGAATTACAGAAAGTCATTTGTATCACCTTTTAACAGTTTATTAATTATAAAGTAAGTAAATATTAATATAGGATTAACTGTGATTAAATTGATTGAATTAGCATATCATGTAATTCATTTAAGGGATATTTGATACAAAAATGAAAAATTCTCTCATTATTTTATCATGTCGTCACCTTTGGAACAAGAATGTTGCTAACCAAACTGCTGACGGTAGCCATTGACTTCCATAATATTTCTGTTCATACTATGGAAGTCAATGGCTACCACCAACATTTAAAGGAACAGTTCAGCCAAAAATGAAAATGCTAAGATTATTTACTCTCTCCTAGGTTGTCCAAGATGTGTAGGTCTTTCTTTCTTCATCCGTACAGAAATTAAGGCTGAACAATAAATTTAAACAAACATTTTTTTACACAAAAACAACCGTTTAAAAATTGGACAGTGCTAATTCTTCACACCTGTGTCACACATGACCTTTCTAATATGCATATTTCACAAACTGAGCTGGATCAAGGTGGTCATTTGTAGTTAAAAAGGATATAATTTTCTGAAAATGACTTATTGTGGTGGTAAAGAAGAACCTTATTTGTTGGCTGGGGTCAGGTGGATTACTTTTAAGCTGCTTAAATATGGATTTTGAACTGTAAAAAATGGCCTACGGTGAGCAGCATTCATTTGGACTGGATGGAGAAAAATCCTGGAATGTTTTCCTCCAGTCCCTTCATTTCTCTTGGGCTGAAGAATGAAAAACCTATACATCTTGGACTGAGAGTGAGAAAATAATCAGGAAATTTCTATTTTTGGGTGAACTATTCCAAGTCCTAATGATAATCTAGCAGTTGTTTAACTGCAGAGTGATTTTTCAAATCGGCTGTGAAGTAAATAATTTCAAGTTTCTGTGATGCATTCCTTCGAGACAGCGCTCACAATGCATTATACACAAGCCGCTGTTACAGACACTTAAATCTGTGATCAATATTTAATCCTGCAATAATGAAAAAGGATTCCCCGGCAAGAAAAGCTTGGACGCAGGTCTGAGATGTCACCACACTGAACTGTGAAACAAATGACACTAAAGTAAACGCAAAAAAAAAAAGCAAATCTCTGCAGAAAACACTAAAATATGTTTGGGGAAAAACAGCCTGAAGAATCCAGACCACGCAGGATTTTAAATCCAATCTTGAGGAAAAGTCACGCAAAAAAATAAAGAAATGAAGAAAGAAAACAATTATACGCACTCAAAGAAACCACAACAACGATCAGAGGCCATATGTGCTTTACAACAGGAAAAGGAAATGCATAAGGAAGCATACGGATGCAGAACTGCCCTTGTGATAAATGGGGTGCAGTAAAACTTTACATTGTACTATTTGTCTTTTGAATAATCCATGCCAGAGACGGTCCCAGACTTCAGTGAATAAGAGCTTGTTTCTTCTCTTTTTCGTCCGCAAATAAACTTCAAACACACTGTGGGTTCCTACAGTAAGTCAGGTGTGAAGGTTTGTCAGCACTCGCATCGCCTTGTCTGTTTTCTGATTGCTTTATGAGGAATCAGATGCATGTTGCATGATTCAGCTGTATATCGCCACTGCAATTTCTCTTTAGAGGCAGATTAAAAACCAGAGGCTCCAGACGTGGATCACTGGATCATGAAAAGCACCTGTGACAACAATAAAAACAGCCGCTTCTCAAGCTGTGCTAAGCAGTTCTGTTTGTGATGTTTTACATGGCTCGATATGGACGGCTGAAGATTAAAACTAGATTTCTGAGTGGTGCTTGTTTGAAGGCTCAGGTGGTAAAAAGAGCTCATCCCCGAGTCTCTGTGATATTCTGATCTCCTGATACAGCTCGAGTCCCTCCTTCAGTGCAAGTCTATGAGATTTGTTTTGCCTGTTTTGTCGGATGAACATTTTACGTTTGATATTTCAACAAGTCCACAGCATAAACAGTGCGGGACTAGTTGTGTTAAATAAGTTTTTAGATTACAGGATTATTATTGTACCCTAAAACAAATTTGAAAACTCATTGAAGACTCATTTATACACACATTTTGATTTGAAAAACAAAAACAATTTAAGTTTTTCCTCACACTGGTTGTTTACTAATCTTAAAATCAAAGATCTTGCTTATATTTAAACAATGAATATTCATAAATCTCCTAAATTCCTAAAATGTGATCCGAAACTAAAAATGAAACAAGAAATGTGTCTGTGAAATAATCTAGCATAAGCATTTTAAACAAATAAACAAATTTCAATTAATATGTTTTTAAATATTTCTTTTTTAAAACAAACAGAAAACACAGCTGCATTATAATAACCTTGAAATAAAATGAACTAAAATGGTATTAATGCATTTCAGAGACCCTCTATTTGATATGAACCCCTGAAAGAGAAAAACAAGAAACAAGCTGTAGAGGGGAGAACAGGTGAAGACCAGCGCGTCTGGACTCCTGGAAGACGAGAGGAAAGGTCCTGGAGTGAAAGATCGTCTCAACAATGAACACAGTCCATTCCAGCAGGCACATATGGAAGGAGTTTGGGAGAAGATCGCTGAGGTCACCGGAACATCGCAAAAAAAATGCATGGAGAAAATCACCAGAATACAGATGAACGGATTGGTCACGGAGCAACATATCGTCTAGTAAATGAACAAACAGATTGAGGAGATGTGGCAGAACTGCCAATAGAGTGACACAAGGAGAAGTGGTCTGTTTAAACAGAAGGAAATGAAGCTCCTGCCAGATGTCCCGGCACCCAATAGCAGCTAAAGGTGCAGGTGTCAGTGGCCTATGGCTCTGTGAAGCCCATCAGCCTGACCCCTGCGCCCTACACACTAAGAAAGCAAGTACACAGGTGTCAAGAGAGAGCAGACAGTCTGACAGCTACACGTCACCTGACCGACTCTGACCAAACAGATCAGGTGCTAAGTTTGTTAAGATACTCAAAGAGAAGCTGATTGCAGGAAGTCTTCAAGAATTTAAGAGTTTTTCTACCTTTTCTGAAGAAAAACCTACATTCACAGGTCTAGGCTTTTGTTTGTGGTTGCTAGGCCGTTACTATGGTGTTCTGATAGCTTTAAGAATTTTGCTATACTGTTGCTATGGTTTTTGCTGTTATGGTGTTCCAAATGTGTTTGTAGCACATTGCTATGGTATTCCGATTCTTTTAGTATGTTGCCATGGTGTTGCTGTGGTGTTCTGAGTGTCCGTTCTGAAGTACTTAGGGTTAGTGGTTTGTTTAAATTCAAATTATATGGTTTATTAAAATTCACAAAACAATGTTTGTAAGAACATACTGATTAAAATGACAAGTTTACTTTGAAGCATACATATAGGCCTTTACAACCACTGAGCAGGACCTGAAATAAGTCAGGAATTGCTTTCTGCTATGTGTATTTATGTGACGTGCTTCAATGCAATAAAAGGTTATTTTTCAATTATAAATCTGGAGCTATGGCTGAAACAAACCGTTTTCTGTGACACTGCAGAAGACAGTTCAAACCGAAGCTATAAAAGGTTTGTTGTTTGCAGACGCTGAAGGACCACTGCCTCAAATTTCAAGTTTTATCGATTCGACACAGTTGTGCTCTCCTCTGAAGTCATCCGAGAGTCGTATTCTTCAACCCTCTTTTTTCCCTGCTATACATCAATAACAGATTTACTCACAAACAGCGTTAAAAATTAATGCATGTAGCTTGAAAGACTGAAAATATAAGCTATTTGTTTGTTTAAAAACACATCAGAGAAGAAATGCTAATACATACACACAAACGAATGTTTTGGTGGCGACCCGTTTGGTCTGTAAACATCTTTCGGGAGTTGTATCCTCAGTAGACCTTTAGGATATACCTCTATAGCCACCGTGGCGTAGATATGTTTGTAATGTCCCTGTTTCCATAGCAACCCCATTCTGACATCCATTCACACAATGCAACAATATATCTCTGCTAAAGAGGCAAAGCAACAGCAAAACCCGAACCTTTAAAACCTACACCATATGAATGTATGAAATGCATTAAATAGAGTTTATGAGGGATATGATAATCCTCGTCCAAAACATCATATATTTCACATTTTCTTAACAGTATATATCAAAAAATAGTTTATTTATGCAAATGAATTTTTATTTATAATGAATGTTTATATATTTAATGTAATAATATTTTCACATTCTTTACAAATGAAAATATTTGATCTATTATAATATTTATCTATTTATTTAATCTTTATAGTACTAGATTAACTTGATTCTATGTAAACCTGACAATGATGCTAAACAGCTTCATATATAACAATTTGAGTTAATGCAACTCAAAACAGTTAAACATTATAACTACAACATTATAATATATTGTAAATTTTTTAATGGTAGAGCAGAATCCCTAGATTTCTACACCACCCAATCCTACAACACCGTGTCAAAATAAAGAATCTGCTTAAACAAGATGCTAAAATATGCAATACAAGACTAAGCTAATGCAAAACGCAACAGAACAACTTTTCTGCAAAAGCAGTAAATATCTCGTCAGGACAGGCCCTGTGTGTCAAGCACGCAGAGGTTTAATTGCAGCCTTGATGAAGTTGTGCATTTATCACTCAATGACGACATGACACCGCAGTGATAACCATAAACACAGGATATCAATTAGCTGCTGTTAACACTGTTTTAATTATTCCTTCATCTGAAAAAGTCAGGCAATAATCAGATTTGGGCTTGTAAATGAATTTCAAAGTGCTGTAATTGAAGCACTCTTTTCCCCTCAAATGAACGTACACATGTAGGCGTAGTTGTTCGTTTTAAAGAGCAAATCAAAAATGGATGTAGGGTCGTGTTTACCTGTGGTAATGGATTGAGTGAATTTTCACCACCACAAATGATGAGAGAACACAACAATTTTAGGATTATTCTATTAACCGAAAAGTGCAATGTGAATTTAAAACACTTTCAAATGGGGTCACATAATGCATTTTATTTTGTTTCTTTATTTATTTTTCCCCCACCTTGAGGTCCACTTATAATGTTAATAAAGTTTTTGCACCACAGATGCATAGTAATTAATTTTTTCTCAACCACCCGTCTGACCTTAAATATAGAAATCCTCTGTCTTTAAGTAACACTCCTTCACACACAAAACAAGCAACAGAGACTGCAGTTTTTCTGTTTGAGATATATATATAACTTTTTAACAAACCAGCCTCTTTGTGAAGTTGCATCATTGGCAAGTTAATAAAAACTACATTTACTTAAATCTGACATGTGCATCTGACTGAAATGATTAAGGACCTTGTTAAAGGGACAGTTCAATCCAAAAAAGAAAACTTGCATTATGTATTAATCCTCATGACGTACATGTTGTTGTGAAACACATATTTTGAAGAATGTTTATTTTATATTAAGAAAAAAAAAAGTTATATATATATTTTTGTTTATCACACAAGCAAGTAAATCATACAAGTTTGGAACAACATAAGGGTAAGGAAATGAAAACAGATTTTTTTCATTTTGGGGTGAACTGTCCCTTTAAAAATCCAATCATGATGATGCTTATTGTGCATTACTATGCAATATAATATAAAGAAGCATTAGCAAAATAATTTGCATTTATGTTGCTTGTAAATTTTGTAATGTATATCAGCTGCAGCCATGCCAACCACACAAACCTTGACCACCTTTGTGTGACACATAAATATTGAAACGCAAGCTGCCAAATATTATGCCGAATGACGTGAAAAGTGTGTACGCAGCAGTTTCCACAGTGTCCGGTGACATTACAGTATGATTTTATGATGACAGCTGGAGGGAAGATGAATTCTGTGTTTGCAGACACTAGTCTAGCTGGCACAGGATAAAAAAGAATGAAAATTAAAAACGTGGAGTATCAAATGCAAACATCTCTCATTATTTAAAGCTATATTACATATTTTCACATATAAGGAGGTGCATTCATTAGACTTGTGACCAATTCAATGTTATGAAGTTTGGTCTTCTTTCAAGGTGCTTTGTGGGATTTTACCACTTGAAGATGATTTTATTGTCCATTCTTTGTTTGTCACTACATGTGTTTGGATCTTCTCATTGCAGGACAGGAGAAGCGGTCAGATAACCTCTGCCCTCCACTACAGCTTCATCCACCGGGTCTCTGCAGGGAATGCTGGGATACTGCACTCATCTATTATTAAAATGGTAATGAGGGTGAACCGGTGACAAGCCGGGCAGTTTTTATCAGTCTTGGGGTCGGATCGGTCCCTGTGTTCTGGAAGAAATCCACTCACCCACCCCGAGAGTGCAGTCAAAACCAGAGAAACACGAATGCACTACAAAACCCACGCTCTCCGTCTGCCACAGTCAACCACTGGAAGTCTTTTAATTCTCCACGCGGACGCTGCTTTTCAAATCACTACATAGTGTAGCCACGGATGAAACTGTGTGAGAGAGAGCGAGGAGTTAAACACGGTAAGTGTCGTCTGGAGTGAAGGGTTCTGCGGTGAACAGGTGTTGCAGTAATAATACTTGTCACAAAGACAATTTCAGTCAAAACTAATGAGTTGTGAACCCAGGGGATTGTTCACATCAGAGCAGCACATGGCAGTGCGTTCAACCTATAACGGCCTCTAAAACCAGATTGAAAAGTGTTAGAAAAGAATTTAGACTGTCAGTTTAAAGCCAAAAATATTGATTTATTTATATATAGATCAATAAGTCAGTCAATATATGAAAATGTTAGCTTTCTCATGTCACTTCCAAAATCTATAGACAAAATCAAAAATGGATCATTTCTGGGAAAATATGCTACTGTCCAAAAGATTGGGCTCAGTATGTTTTTTCTAAAAAAATTAATACTTTTATTCAGCAAGGATGCATTGAATCGTTTAAAAGTGACAGGAAAGAAATTAATAAAGTTACAAATAAATGCTATTTTGAACTTTCTATTCATCAAAGAATAAAATATTAAGCAGTCAAAACATTTTTATTTATTGATAATAGCAAGAAATGTGTTTTGAGCAGCAAATCAGCATATTAGAATTATTTCTGAAGGATCATGTGACACTGAAGACTGGAGATATGAGGCTGAAAATTCAGCTTCGCATCACAGGAATAAATTATATTTTAAAACATATTAAAATAGAAAATGTTTTTTATAAAGTGTAATAATATTTCACAATATTACCATTATTGATCACATAATTGCAGACTTGGCAAGAATCTTCTCTGAAAGACATTAAAAAGTCTTACTGACCCTAAAACTTTTCAAAGTTATTGTATAAAATATTGCGTAAAATAAGAATTCATAAAAAATATAGAAATAGTGTGCACATCTCATTAAATGGTATCTGCAATATAGATGTCTCATCAAAGTTTTTCACACTTCTATTCTTTCTTACTGTATTATTGCACTATATTTGTGTTTCCAATTGAGATAAATAAACTCAGACAAATGAGAAAAGGCCCGCAACCCATCAGTGTCAGGACATACTATTAGACTCATGCACAAAATATTAATGAATGTAAAACGCTTCACTTATTGACCGAGGCAGGCAAAACTACAGGCGCAAAAGGTCACGCAGCTACATGAGAGAGAAAAAAACACACACACACACACACACATAGAACAGAAACATGAAAATGCACTTTATAAATCAAAAGCCTCTAATGGCATTCTAATTTAGGAGAGAGCCCTCAATGGAAGTTGATAGAATTTGGCATGTCATTTTAGCCCCGGCCGCACTTTTCCTTTAATCAAGTAGCACGAAACGGAGAGATGGAGGCGGGGGGGGGAACAAGGGAAAGAAAGAGAAGGAAAGATTGAGTGATTGAGTATGCGATGCGAGTTTGTGTGCGCGTGTACGAGGAAGAGAGAGAAAAAGAGAGAGAGAGAGAGAGAGAGAGAGGGGTTGCAGCTGGCTGCTTTACGCCCGTGATGTTCAAGCATGACTGACCTATTTCATCAGGTCTGTCAAAACCTTGCACTGATACATGTTGACAACATTTAATCTTAAAAATTGAAAGAAATGAATTAATATGCAAATTCCATCAGCTTTGTAATAAAAATGTCCTTGAAAAAAACAGAGAACACCACCCCAGAGGAACGGTGCGAATTATCCGGGCTCCGTTGTTCCTCAAGTTAGTCGGAGGTACACAAGTCCACCAGGAAATCAGCGCGGATCTGACTTGGAAATAATTATGATGGAGAAACAAAGCCCTAGCAGGTTGAATAAATGGAACGGCGTGGGGGAAAAAAGAGGCAGGCTGCTTTGTTATTCACTTTGAATTAATAGGATTACTTTGAGATCCATATACACCTAAAATCAACACCTCGCTATCAATGTGCACAGAACGAGAGAGAGGGGGGCGACGGGCTTCCCGCATTACCAATTCAAGCAACAGTGGGACACTACGGGGAAAAACAGCGGCGTTTCCTCATTCTTCACGAGACGGAACAATTCTACAGGGACGGAATCTTACAAGACAAAGATTAGCCGTCCAAAAGGAGCAGGTGGCTAGCACGAGCTCTCCTGTGGAATTAACTGAACTATGGGGCCTAATTATCTGTGGAGAGAGCGCGGCGAGGAGAGAAACTTCACTGTTTGAAGGACAAATGATTAATTAAAAAGAACAGCTCACCTCCGCTCTGATCTTTGGACAAAACAGCGTGCTGGAAGCCCCCATCTGAATAAAAGCTTAAACCAGAGACCCGCAGATGACCAACTGCCAAAGACTCTTGGGCTAAAAAAAAGACAAACTGCTGATACAACATTGATTTTATGTTTCTATATACAGTATGTTCCCTCACTCACACATACACTCTGCTTTTTGTGCGTTTGTTCTTTCTTTCTTGTTTGCATTACAGCAAACGCACTAAAATAATATTTAGATAAACTGAAATTCTGTATCAAAGTTTGGAATTTGTTTCAAATGTTCAACCATTCAAAAGTTTAAGGGACAGTAACATTTTGAAAACTTGCATTCAGGAAGGATGTATTAATTGGATTAGAAGTGACAGTAGAAAACATTTCTTCGGAACTTTCTATTCATCAAAGAATGCTGAAAAGAAAACTCATCACAGTTTTTACAAAAACATTAAGCAGTTCAACTGTTTTCAACAATGATAATGTTTCTTGAGCAGAAAATCAGTATATTAGTATGATTTCTGGAGGATCATGTGA
>JAUMHE010000069.1:2334919-2357205 GCA_032359235.1 Enteromius mattozi | reverse complement strand
TTTAGATTTTTTTTTCGACGAACGAATCATGCACAAAGACCAAAAAACTTATTAAATATAATTTAAATCCCCATGTTTGTCACGTGATTACAGAAGACAAATGAATTGGGCTGTCTGTTCTAGCGAAGCACACACACACACACATTCACACACCCCTATTGCCTCTCAGAAGGGTGAAGTATAGGGGCTCGGAAAGTGAGATGAATTGAAGAAATGTCAGATGGGTTCAAACATGACCCCATTGGCTGGGTCAGCCTGAATAAAATCAATATGTTTGAGCCGCAGACCTCAGGAACTTCAGATTTCAATTAAAACTCCTCCAATAGTTTTGGTCATGTGATCACTCCTGACCCCATTGATATCCCATTTTCCCAGAACCCAGGTGTTTATGTGACTACGTGGACTACATGTTAACAGGCCTGGCATCATTTGTTTGCGAATGCCCCTTGGTTTGATACTGCAATGCAATGATATATACTTAAATAAACTTATGTTTCCAAATACGTACTGTAATAAGAAAAAAAATTGTGGATACTAAAGCACACATGCACAAAATATAAATAACATGAGTATCTAAAAGTGTGTGAAACTGATGAGAATCACAGCATCAGACAGGTTTGTTAGGCTAATGTGTGCTGTCCGTGAGCTCTAATCCCATTATTTGTATTCTGAGCCAGCGCTAACTGCTTGTGTGACCCCAACTCTTCTCAAGGACACTTCTCTATATGTGCCAAACACCTACGATGGAGCGGGATTCACCTGGGAGGATTCTGGGTAATGCAGACCACAGAATCCCCTAATGACCCAGACAGTGGACAGCAGCCGTTGAGGTCAGCGACCTCGGCTAGATGCCTCTGGTTTCCTTAGAGCCCTGCGGCTGAATGAAACTCAACACATTTCCTAGCAAAAAGACAGAGTGAAAAATAATCATTATACTGACACTAAACTTTGGCGTTATATACTACAAATATATATATATATATATAGTAATAAGTAATAAATACAGTTACACTAAACTATAGTACTACACATAATGCTAAGGGGACTCAAAATATATTTTCATAATAAATACTACTACATTGCTACTAGTAATAATAACAAAGTGAAAAATAAGCATTGCAGTAAAAACAAAATTAAGGTATTATGCGTATGGCTAAATACAACTAGATTTGTAAAAAATGCAGAATATATTAAAATAAATATATAAAATAAAGTTTAAATAAAAAGTTTAAATGTATTGACAATCCCTGCAAATTACTGTTTATTATAAAATTAATAAATAAGAACTGAAGATGGAAGATTGATGTTTAAAACTGACAAAACAAAACATTATTTGATATTTACCGTGGTACTGAATGATTACCTTATTCATGTAACACAGTACTTTCAAAAACATCCATTCAGTGTAACAGTGTAAAAATGTATAATAAAGTGCAGTTTTATGGCCTGAAGATTGTGTTGTAAGTGAACCCAATTAAACCACCAAAAAGTGACAAAAACTCAAGCACATGATCTGACATCTCACTCCAGCCTCTTCCTGTTCATTTCAGAACACAAGTCTTATCTGACAGCGTTTCGGTGTGAATCTGCGCATGTGTGTTTGTGTACAGTAGAGTGTGTATGTGAATGTCTATGTGTGTGTTGCTGGAGGTTTTCTTCTGGTCTGACAGGGGTAGAATCAGAGGCCTTGTGGAAAAGAGCTCTATTTGCATTTCAAATGTCACCCGCAGCAGCAGACACCTGTTAAAGGCTAGAGGAGAATCCACACAAATCAAAGGTCTGACCCTGTGGGAGAGTCCGGATCACCCTGCCCATGGGCGACTGCTGCTCTGGACGCCCCGAGACGCCCGCTCAGCCCTGTGCTGGGAACCAACGCTCCTCACACAATGTTCTCAGTCCATCATCCTCACATGCAGCACTGCCAAAGGTTAATGCAGGTGTTTTCCCCTTTATTTATAGTATCTTGTTCTTTTTATTATTGTTTAATGCCACATCTTTTGTTTCTCGATGTATGCCGGCATACATTACACTGGTCTTCATGTGTCCATGAGCTGCATGAGATGATGGATGGATGGATGGATTGATGGATAGATAGATAGAACTGAGCTGAAACCAAAATATCTGTTTGTTTATTTGAATATTTGAATTAAAACATAAATTAACTGAAATTTGAATATAAATTTAAAAAAGGGTTAAATAATAATTATAATATGGAGAATTCCAGATTTAAATGCATTCATGATGCAATATACATGATATCAGTTGAGCTGTATAGAATTTTCTTTATTGTCAATATTATAATGTGCACATTGTGCCAAAACTCTCCATAATTGAGGTAAAATCACAGCAATGCAAACTCTTTATGACATATTGCATTAATTTTGTATATAATTATCACCACTTATAGTGTTGGGGAGTAACTAACTAAATATAATGACACTATAAACAAGAATTTAACCAATTTACAGTAATGAGCTGTCTTTAGATTCAAACGAATCATTTCTGTAAACTAGCTCAACAGAACAGAATCACTGATGATAGATTGATAGATAGATAGATAGATAGATAGACAGACAGACAGACAGAGAGATGATGGATGGATGGATGGATTGATGGATAGATAGAGGATTATGTCATAGATAGATAGATAGACAGATAGGATAGATAATAGTTCCTCAACACATCTAGTACAATAACTAGTACAAAACAAAACAAAAAAACAAACAAAAACTTGAACCTGAAGACTTTCTGAAATGAAGAATGCATTCCTCCCATTTAAAAGATTTCTCCTTCGTTAGCCGTTAGATGAACATCTAATGCTGAATGAATGTCTTCTTTAAAAGGAATGAATAGGTTAAAGGAACTGTAACTAAAAGCAGTGCGGCGAGTGATGATTGGACAGATGTCACAGGCTCACAGGCGTCTGTTTCCAAATTCATCTCATTGCAAATGAAGCTTGAATCGTTTTCTTTTATTAATGCACAAACGGGGGCTGCTTTTCACGCTCATCAAAAGCCTCTTGTTGACAAACAGCAGGATTACGATCTTCAAGAAAAATACCGCCGTCTTTACCGCTTTATTGCCGGCGTGTCATGCCCTTGAGAGAGAGATGGAGCCAGTGATGAGGGAAAAACTCGCTCTCCCCTCCACACCGCCAGATATTTAAAATAGGCTGTTGATAACACAATTTACTCTGCAGGTTGAGCAGATGAAACAAGTGACATCATAGGCAGAAAGAGAAGTGTAGAGGCAAGACACACACACATATGAGGGAGGTGACAGGAGGTGAAACGCTTGACTCCACCTTAAACACTGCTCAGCCTGCCGTTCATTCAGACAGAAAGAAAAATAGAGCACAAGAGGGAGATTTTGTGTCCCAAGGAGGATTATTACACCAGCAGAAAGATAACTATTAGCATTCCCATTCATCTTAATGACAGTAGCGCGGCTGGCACACAGATGTGACGCCAGAGACAGCACGCAGGTAAATATAAAAGTCAAGAAGCATCACTGGCTAAATATTTAAAATGACATAATGACGTGTGCAACAACAACAACAACAAAAAAAATGTTAACTTAAATACATTTTTATCTACTAGCAGCATGCTAACCAGCCAAGTCTTGATTTCCAAGACATTTTTCACCATTTCTCTAATTCATGCCAAAGACAATCATCTTTGCTAGTGAAATAATGTTATACTCTCAATGCTACAGAGTCCCTGGGGGGACACGGTAATAGAAAAAAATAGGAGATGGAAGGAAAAAATTATATTTCAATGCTTTTGTCCTTTCACTAAACTATTGCATTACACCAAAACATTTGCATTCTCCAGAAAACTTTGTGCTCGATCAACAAAACAATTAAACTGTCTCACAAAACTATTGAATTCTCTCACAAAACACTTGATGAGAAGTGCATTTCCCCATGAAACTTCTGCTCCCTTACAAAACATTTGCGTTCTCTCACAAAACACGTGTGTTCTTTCACAGAAGTATTGCGCTCACCGAGAAACTTTAGCAAACATATTGCATTCCCTCAAGAAACTTTGCATTCTCCAGCAAAATATGCATTCTCTCACAAAACATTTGCATTTGCAAAAGTATTGTGTTCCCCCCCAAAAAACAATGTGTTCTCCGGTAAAACTATTGCATTTCCTTAAGCATCTTCATGTTCACTTGCAAAGACTCAAATACAGGTTTTCCTTCCACCTCATATTACTTCCATCACAAAAATGTTGAGAGCAAATGCTAAATTTCTGAGGGAAACACAATAGTTTTGCAAAGATAACACAAAAGTTTTATGCAAACGCAAAAACCATGTAACAAATCTAAATGTTGCATCCACCACCAGCATCTTGCATCTACCACTCTTTACATGCAAAAAAATTAAAGCAACAAATATATACCAACAAGCTCACAATGTAGACAACACCATTGATTTAAATCCAGTTTTGTCTAGGTATGGCGTCATGCTGCTGACTGAATTTAAACACACGCTTTTTATCCTTAGAAATAAAATTCCCCACAAACTTCTTGTACAGTATGTGTCTCTGGTCCTCATAATTTATAAATGAAGCTCTGGTGTTAGAAGACAGACCGTGGTGCCCTTTATCTGATTGTAAAGCACATCTTTAATGATCCTGCGTATACACAAATAAATCTCAGCGTCACTTGGTGAGTCACTCTCACCAAGAAATTAACACTCAAACACACACACACACTTTCGAGTCTGCCAGTGTGAAATTTCTGCCTGGCTAGAAAAAAAAAGAAAAAGAAAACGCCACGAAAAGGACAAAACCACAAATGTGGAACTTCAATTAATTTAAAGCTCCAATCAGCAAAGAATAAATCCTTGGCAGATCTAATTACTGAAGCTCTCGGAAGACCCGGGCCGACCAGCCAATCTCCCTCATGTTTGAACAGCTTGATGAACTCGGGGACTGATGGATATCAAGTCATTTTGTTTAATTTATAAATGGATTTTCCCCTAATACTTAAATTATCATCAGTACAACACAATGAAAATGGGAACATTTGGAAGGCAAAGTCTATAAGAGCCCTGAAAGGAATTCCAATGAGGAATGTCACCTCTTTTCATCCCTGCTATACAATTCGTCTAATTAAATTCAGGAGCAGGGTAAGCCTGTGTTACAGTGCTGCCGCCACACGGGACGACCCTGGAGAGTTCAGGGCTGAGCGGAAGACACTCATCAGGCATATCATGTCACACATGCCATTAACACACACAAACACACACACACGAACGCTTTTGGCAAGCTGAGGTCCACTCACAGTGTCTGAAACATCATACTGACTACTTGTCAATGACCGCCTTCGGCCTTCACCTTCCTCAGGGGGGCACGCGGGGTTCGAGCCGGACGCCAAGCTCTGCCAGACCCTCGCAGTTAAGGGCTAAAACCTCTAGGGCTCGGAGTCCGCCGAGCTCCCGGCTCGCCCCCCTGGACAGCAAGCCAAACATGCTATTTATTCGTATTAATGAGGAAGTGTGAACTCGTGAAGTAATATATATTTTAAAATATTTACCAAACTTGACTAAATTTTTTTTAATATTATAAATTTGCATTGAAGGACTTCGACGTGAAGTGGAATTGTTCACCATCGAGTGAGCCAGAATCAATTATAAAAAACTAAATAAAATAAAATGTAAAAAGAAATTAAAATAATCAAATAATATTAAATAAAATATTAAAATAAATATGATTTTTTAAAAAGTAATGAACTAAACTAATATAAAATCAAACATCAAAACGAGCCAAAGCGACAGAGATTAGTACACAAAACACAAACCCAAGGTTGCCTGTTGCACAATTCTAACCCCTTTAACCCTAGTGTTCAAACCTGTCCAGCAAGTCCAATCACAGTCTCATGATCTTACCTGGCTCAGGTGTCTCAGAGTGAGAGGAAGAAGAGGCAGAGCTGGCCCCGTCCTCGGCCCCGCCGCCCTGAGACAGCAGCCCTCTGCCTGGCGGAAGCTTCATGCCCAGCTGCTCGGCCATCTCCACATGATCGCCCGGATGAACGTAATCAAACACACTGCTGCCCGTCAGCTCCACCTGCAGCAGCACAGACAAGAGTCAGAATGAACATCACTAAACTAACTAAAACTGAAACTACTAAATTCAAATACATTTCACTGAAATAAAGCCAAAATAAAACAAAACAGATGGAATTTATGAAGCCTTACAAATGCTGCATTGACAAAAACATGAAATCAAATAAGTCTGAGTACTAAAAAACACTTTATTTCAATAGTCCACTTTACACATTCAGTAAGTAACTTTCAACATTCAGTCTTTTACCTTCTGGAAAGCATTATGGCCTGGTTAAAACAAGAACTACCAGATTTCAGAATAGCTTTTTTTCAGTAGCCATAAAAATTCTCAACTTCATCATATAACTTTGCATTAATGTACAAAATTACAGTATTACAATGTTTTTTTGGGTGTGATTGTGGGACACCTTAAACTGGCAGTGAATTCCTTGTATGTTATGCATACTTGGCCAGTAAATGCTGAATTGAATTGAACTTTTGCAGCTACATGTCAACTAGCAGTCATTAGAGTAAAAGTAGACCGTCTGCTTAATAACTTCTGACACTTTATTTTGATGGGTCCACAGCAAACAACATACTATCAGAAACTTTGCAAGTATATGTCAACTTATTCTACTAACCCTAAACCTACCTTAACAGTCTATGAGAGTTAGTAGACATGTAGCAAATTAATGAGAGAATTAATTGACATGTAACTGACATATAGTTACATAGAGTTACTTATAGTTAGTAGATAAAGTAGACTATCAGAATACAGTGTAACCCTAAAATTGTAAAAACTGGAAAACTAAAAACAAAAAAAGGACATAAAATTACTAAAACTAAAATTAAAACTGAAAATATAAAAATAAAGGCAAATTCAAAAGTATACTACAATTACATTGATATAAACAATATATATTTTTATCACTTTTTATCAAATCTGATTATATATCCATATCATTATGTGTGTACCCTGGGAATCAAACCATGACTTCAGTGTTGCAAGCGCAAGTGAGCTTCAGCAAATTTCTCATCACATCATTATTTCATATACACTCACGCAGCTAAAAATGTCATGAAATTTTAATTCACATATGATCTGTTTAGCATTATATAACGTCTTTTAATGACTTATTCATGAAGGTTAGTATAAAGTATCTTTCATAGTGAGCTTAATGTGCTTTTCTGTAACTGTAGCTTGGCTAAAAGCATTTGTGCTCTTTTTATTTGGACTTCAATCGTCCCTCCGGAGGTTTCCTCTGCCTCTCCTCAGCTCGCCGAGACACAACTTTCTGCTCTTCAGGGGAGCGAGAGCTCGTCCAAATAATCAAATAATTAGCGTGTGCTTGTCTAACCTTTAAACACGCTCATTTACTAAGCGGGCGGGAAAAACGGATTTACTGTTGCTAACTGGGGATGACAAGAAAAAAACAACAACAGGCACTTAAAGTAGCTGTGGCTGTGGCGCTTCTTAAACATGCTATTGTTGTGTTCTGAGTAACGCTGTTCTGTGATCAGGTCCACGTCTACAGGGAACCGCGGATTACATGAGAATAATCCCTTTAATGTCCTATCCCTCAAAGCAATTTAGTGCTTCACAAATTATTATTCCAAGCAGAAACAATGAATAAAGAGATGGGCCGCTTGACAGAGACACGGGCTCGGGTTATTTCGGCACAATGCTAGAACTGTGAAACAGAACAATGCTGTGTTGTAGATGTAGGATATTACTGCTGTCCCATCATCAGAAAGAAACGAAATGAGAGTTTTGAACGTGTACATTTACTGTACCAGCAGGTAAGAAAAAATACACCTGTCTCTGGAAATGTGCATTAGAAGTGGAATACAAAGTGGAAAAACAATAAAATAAAACAAAACCAGAATAGAAAACAAATACGTCTTCATCAAATTAAACTTACAACAGTGATTTTATTCATGTTAATTGCAAGTAAAGTGCAAGCAAATGTTGAAATTATGACAATATGGATGAAATGTTTCATTATCATGCCATGCTTAATGTCTAACATATAAGATCATACTAAATGTTATCGTATTTGGAAACTCGCTCACAAATGGGTAAAACCTAGTGGTTTGAAGGATAGTAGCAAAGGCTGGTATGCACTGTGATCTTTAAATACAGTTCTATAATGATTCCTGTTCTAAATATATCTGAACAGATTTTTTTGCCATATGATTGTCAGCTATTGTAACAATGAATGACATTGTAGTGTGTGTACTGGGCGTGCACTGGGCGTTCTTATTTGTTTTAAAACCATTAAACAGTAAAGAAATATGGGAAAGCTTGAGTTACTTTGATGAAAAAATAACTCATTTAATTGCAAATTTAGTTACTAAAAACGTCATCTGATTAGGGAACTCACATTACTTGTAATGCATTAGCCCCAACACTGCATATCAATACAAATCCCCAAATACAGTCTAAGTGTATCCAAGAGTGTAATATTCAGACGAATGCTTACTGAAGGAATTGCTGTTCATCTTCACAGTTTAAACACAACATTTTACTGGGCTCTTACAGTAAAACAAACAGCATAAAATCACAGAAAACCCATGGAAACAAACCAAAACAACTGTGCAGCAGGACCACCAACTGTCTGTCTGTTTCTCCAGCTCTCTTTGTCTCTTTCTTACTGTTTGGCCTCTCACACGCTAGAAACCAAACAGCACATCTGATTTTTTTTCTTCTCCTTTTTTTTTGTCCCTGGGCATCAAAAAGCTGCAGGCACAATTCGAGTAAGACTTTCTGGAACTTTCTCTGGAAGACTGACATTCCGCCTGCATCCAGTAGACCAAAGAATTGAGGATTCTTTTTGAAGAACTAAAGAGATGGGGTTGAGGTTTTCAACCGGCTTACAGACAACTGGAGTCCAATCCCAACAAAAAGAAGAAACAAGCCATTCACTTAAAAAAAAAAAAAAAAAAAAATCACATCTTGCTTCTTGTGTTAAACTTTGAGGGTCCAGAGGCACTACAGATGAGCTCATACAGTATATTTAATGATATATACATTATATATATATATATCCATATATATATATATAATTTTTATTTAAAATATATCATATTTACTGAATAAACTAAATTAAATTCTGATAAATAAACAAATGTATTTTTTACAATAAAAAACATGAAAAACACACACACACACACAATTGTACAAATAAACATGAAAAAATATTCAATATTTAAGATATTGACTTTTTTTTATTAACAAATTTGCTAAAAACTCAGTTTTAAAAACAAACAAACAAATAAATACAAAGCTGATGTTTGATCATTTTGTGATAATTGGTGCCATCAGGACCAGTACATTTCAATTATCATAAAAAAAGGATAACATCAGCTAATAAATTATTTACAATAGGACTACAATTGTATATTAGTAAAGTAAATTGTGCCAATTTTGATTTTCATATTGACTTCAAAGTAAAAAAAAAAAAAGGTGACAGGCTCCCAGCAAGTGAACACATTACAATCAAGACTTAAAAAAATCTATTTCCACACAAAGATGAAATGTAAAGCTATCTCTCTTTTACACATGAGAGCAGACAAACCTTTTGTGTCCATTATAATTCACGCACACGGCCCGGCGACTATTTTAACAGTATTAGATTGAGGCCACTTTTCAGCACAAGTGGCTGCACAAAGCACTCATCTTGCCTTAATCTCTGCGATGTGAAGATGGGCGAACAATGTGCTGAGAAAATAATATCGGCTCTGATATTCATCGTGTGGTGGCCGGTGCGGTAAAGTGTTGTCTGTAACAAGAGAACAGCAGATTATGCTCTGTGATTGCAGAAAGGACACTTGGATTACAGGAGGAGGTTTTGCATTGTAAATGAGGCCTGGCTCGCTGGAGAGGGGTTACGGACGGAGCCCACCAGCAACATGCTTATTTTGTAGAAGGTCACTCAATAAGAGCCCCCCCCCCCCTCTCTTTCCTCTGGCTTATTAAGACTGACTGGCACGCATTAATGAAATCACCTGATTTTACAAACATGAAGAGAGAGAGAGGAAACGGAGAAGAAAAGAAAAAAAGGCTGACATTATGCTTGAGTTTAAGAAGGAAGCCCTTAATTAGCAAGGTTTCAGAAATGTCAGCTGTCGCCTATTAACTGTTCTGCTCTATCAAAGCTATAATACCCAGCTGTCAAATTTCATCACATGTTGGGCAGTTTCTTTCTGCTACTTTGTGTGGGTGGGGCTATAGGCGGAGTCAAAGGTCCACTCACCCCATGCATGTTTTGTTGTGTTGTGACTGCTTAGGAAGTAGTGTAAAAGCTCAATAAACTGTTCAGTTTTATTAGACACTTTTTCATTACAAACCTATGCTAATATACTTGCATACAAATATAAAACAAATAACTAAATATTTTTTTATAAATAACTATATTACTTAAGTAGATAAATATAATACTGTAATAATGTTTAAAACTTTTCAATAAATATAAAATAACTGCATTTTTATTTAATTTTAAGTCAATCATTTTAATATTATATTTCATTAAATATGATTATTTTAAATTTCTAAACTAAAAAAATAAAAATATAATATAATATATTTTATGTTTAAAAAATGGTCATTTTCAAAATTCCAGATAAACATAAATAACTGTATTTTACTTTAATTTCAATTTAATATATTTTAAATTTTAATTTTAATAAATATATTTTATTTTCACTGTATTTTTAAGTTAATAAAATATTTTAAATGTAAATATTGAAATGTTTAAAATTCCAAGCATAAAACATTTTATTTTATTTACTGTAGTTTTAAATTAACAAATATTATATTTTATATTATACACTGATTTTATTTAATAATTCTAAATAAATGATTATATTTTACTTTAGTTGCAAGTTAATACACATACTATTTTATTACATGAAACATTATTTCAAAATTCCATATCAAACTAAACAAAAGTAAAGTTTGCAATGCTTTCTTAAAGTGTTTGAAAAGAAAGTATTAAGTATGAGGTCTTGAATTTCCTTTTTAAAAAAAAAAAAAAAAAAAAAAATTCAGTCCATCTCAGTTTAATGATTGAGTGGCTCTGGAGGCACTGACCCCTCCCCTTCACCCCGCCCCCTTCTGCCCGAGTCCCGCCCCCTTTCTCATTCCTGTGTCTCTGCATAAAAGCCAGCATTAGCTCCCTCTATTTACTCCAGCGCTCTCTCTTGCCCTGCTCTGTGAAGCTGAAGAGGCATGTCAAGTGTCACTGAACCCCTCCAAACGGCAATAGGAAGCTGCCAGCTCTCGTCTCTCACATTATGACACAATTACTCGCTGGCATCAAACACGCGTCGCCACGGCTCTCACCTCACGCTCTCTGCCAGTTAACCTGTTTGGAGTCCAGGAACATTTTGGCCTCGTCCATGCATGCAAATCCCCAATCATGACTCACTGCTAAGATAAAACGGCTGTTGCAAGTGCTGATGTGAGATAGCAAAGATCTGATGCTTGAAATGACCCCTAGCTTTTCAGCTTTGGCTCTTGAGTCGCTTCTGTAAATTGCCTCTGATTTTTAAAACACTTGTATGAATGCACTGCCATAGAATTTTTGAAGTTAATTTTTAGTGCAACTTGACAAAAATAATTAGTAATAAATATGGTAAAAGTGTCTTTAAAAAAAAAACAACAACAAACAAAAAACAAAACATATATATATATAAGCAATAAATATTTATTTAAAATTATTAAAAAAAAATTTTTTTAAATTATTGTAAAAAAAATATTTAAAATGACTTTTACTGCTTAAAAATATATCATAAAATCATGTAAAGTACAGTAAATAAAGAAGTGTAATTTTTTTTTTGCTTGTATTTAATCATAATTTAGTGTTTTCTGTGTGATAAAAGCAGAGCAACTATTAAAAACCTAAACATGGAAAAGACACAATCCTCAGGGACAGAAAAGCACATTAAACACATTTGAGGGGAGGGAGAAATTCCTTTCAGTTCCTTAAAATGTCAGTGTCTTTAAAAAAAGTATTAATCAAATAAACTGATGTTGGCTGGAGGGTTCAGAATTAATTAACGCATTTAACGCAAATGTGCTAAATGGAACATTATACGTTTCATAGCATGTAATTACTCTTTTAATAAATGATTCATGTTATATTCCCATCTATTGATAACGCTTGTGAATCATAAAGCAATTTGGCGAGAGCTTGTCTGGACCCTGAGATAGAGCGAGTGGGGTTCAAATTATTGGTCCTTCTGTTTTTGTTCCAGCTGGGAACTAACAGTACCAATTAAATTATGCAAACCCTGCTGCACGGATAGCCAAGAGCTAGAACCAAAAAACCTGTTTGGTTGTACAGCAGAGCTGAATAAAAGAAACACTCAACTAGAAGAAAACTTTTGTTATATAATATTACCAGTCTTTCATGAGAGAAACTTTTTCAGTAACATGTAGTATTAGTAAAATACTATTGAAAAATGTGATTAAAAATGTAATATAATGTTTGCACACATATTCGCTATAAAATGTAATATTTAAAAAATAAAATAAAATGTTAAACATATATATATATATATATATATATATATACACACACACACACATATATAGTAAATTTTGTAAATAAAATATGTTGTAAAATACATTTATTGTGGAAAAAGTAGGTGTTACACTTCATAACAACTCAATATTATGTAAAATTAGTGCTTTTGTTTATATTACATATGTATGTGTACTGTGTATATTTATTATGTATATATAAAGACACACACATACAGCATATGTTTCGAAAATATTTCCATGTATTTGCATGTATATATAATTTATATTATATATAAATATAAAAATAACACATTTTTCTTAAATATATACATGCATGTGTGTGTATTTATATATACATAATAAATATACACACACAACCATATATAACTTTTATTTTGGACGCGATTAATTGTAAAATACATGTGAATTTCAACAAACTTTGAATATCTCTTATCATTTCTCATACTATTCATACACATACAGCTTTCTAAATATCAGCATCAGCCATGAAAAAGCCGTATCGCTGGACCACATGCACAGAATTCACCATAAACCGTGATTGACACGACTATGATTAACCTCTGCTTTCATGCGGTCTCATCCATTAGGGTTCCCGGTAAATCATCTGATTACCGAGCCTATAAAATAATAATAGGGCTCCTCGAAAAGCACCGCCATTGTTGTAGTGGACAAGAGAGAGGAGAGATATCCCTGGAAAAACAAAAGCTGGCAGTGGCTTAAAGGAAGGACATAATTAAGGGCCAATCGGAGCTGTCTTGTGTGAGCAGAGACCCAGGGGAGCACCTCTCTACCTGTCTGACCTTGGAAAATGGGAGTCCTTGGCTGCGCCGGTGACCCCGTGATCTCCTCTCACATCCAATCTCCCTCACCGGCACGAGAGGCGACCTGCCTCATGCAAATCCCATCTCCCCCATGAGCCGCGAATAAACTGCAGCCTAATTAAATATTTTTTAACGATGTGAGTAATTTTTGCCAAGGGGTGGATTCAGGGCTAAAATTTAATATGAGATCACAAAAGATGTTCCCAGCGTTGATTCTGTAAATTAATGACTATCTGCCTTATAATAAAAGCATACTGCCAAGAATATGAATAAAGACGGCTTACTTCACCCGAACAAATGCTTGCAGGAAAAGGCTAGTCTAGCCGTGTTTCGGCCATTTTTGATATTATACAAATATATAACATATATGTATAACATATATATATATATATATATATATATAGCAACACTTTATAATGTGTTCTATGACTTTTCCCTCCATAAATTCTTAATTTGCTGCTTATTAATAAATAATAAGTTAGTTGTTAAGTTTAAGTATTGGGTATGTAGAATAAGGCATTAGTATGGGCTTAATTATTACTAATAAATGGCTGATATTCTAGTAATATGCACGCTAATAAACAACTAATTGGTTTAACTGTAAAAGAAAATGTTACCACATACATACACACACACACAGCATATATATATTTATATGCAAAAATATATATTATAATATCATAAATGAATACATAAATACAAAAATTCATAAATTCATAAATTACATATATGCGTTTACGTGTACACACATATACATATTTCCAAATTTTAATACAATTTTTACAAATATTACACAAATATAAAAAATATTTTTTTTAGATACATTAAATACACATATATGAATATGTGTATATGAATAAGAAACATATTTATTGCAACTAACTAATCTATTTTTTACATGATGTGAGTCATTTTTGCCAAGGGGTGGATTCAGGGCTAAATATTTAATATTTAATTTAATAGGAGATCACAAAAGATGTTCCCAGGGTTTATTCTATAAATTAATGTCTATCTGCCTTATAATAAAGGCCAACAATATGCATAAAGACACCTTACTAACCGAATGAATGCTTTTGGGAAAAGGCTTCTGGAAAGTTTCCACTTCTGATACTAGCTGAGCTCGGAGGCGGCCGAGTAATATTTGTAGCCAAACAACGAGGTCTTCTAATTTCACAAATCAAACAGACACACTGTATGTTTGTGAGATGATGTCCCTCAGCGTGGCTCTGGTCTCTTCAGATGAGGCGGAGGGTTAAGCCATCGTCCTGTGCTATTAACTGCGGGAGCTTTCTTAGGTCCACTCGAGTGTTACACGGCTCAGATTACAGTAACCTTTAACTGCTGGCTGACAGACAGACGGAGGACGAGCAGTCCATCTCTCGCTTTCTCTTTCTATCCACCTTTAATACCAAGCGCGCCACTTCCACACAAAACCGTAATCTTCCTCCTCCCGACACAAGCCTGTCACTTCAGGAAAAATGGAGGGCATCAGTAGCCGTGGGCCGTGTGTATTCTCCGTGCTGATACATGGCACTTTACCTCAGGCTATGCATATGAGCCATTACAGGCGGCTCTCAGCGGCCCATCCGTCAATATTCCAATCAGTCTTTCGATCAGAAGCAATTAATAGAGGCAGCATCAAACTGACGAGCTTTTTCCATCAAAACAAGCACACATGAAATGGTAATATGGATCCCATTGATAAAAAGGACGGTGTTTGATTAATTCCTGGATGGTTAGAGATAAAAGCTAATGCACACAAAAAAGTAAACACCAAAAATGTTTATAACTTCTCTGCATTATATATTGCATATTTAATGCATATATTTAGAATACTAAAAACAGTATAACACACAGTAACATGAATTGTATAAAAAAATTCTCATTGTTAAAATACTAAAAAAAATAATAATGCAATATTTGTGCATAGTTGTATTAAGAAACATGCATCATGCATGTGCTAAAATGCATACACATTTCAGTCAGGAACTCTTAAGTCAAAAATATATCACAGACAATTTAAATATATATATATATATATATATTTTTTTTTTTTGCATAATATGAACAACATTTGGCGGTATGGCTGTTCCATGTTCCCTGACCTTTCTATGAGCTCCATGAAAGCCAAGACAGGGAAAGAGCAGCCATTTCAGGGGCACCCTTCTATTTTAAGAATAGTAGAGTAGCATAAACCCCCCGGAACAGAGCATGCAACAATGACAACAGAATGACATTGTTTAAGTAGACAAGAAAATAGGAGGAGATGGGGAAGAGGGTGGGTTGATAGCAGCATACAGAGGAAGCAGCAAAGCAAGCAGATGAAAGCAGTGTTTAAATAAGGCGCTCTGTTTGTGATTTGCCTATAGTGAGCTTGGGTGTCTGATCAGCTGATGGGGGCCGGTTTGAAATTCTCCAATCAGCTAACAGCAGAGCTTGACTACGAGACCTGCCTGAACTAACGCAGGAAGCTTAATTTAAGGTTAAAATGCATTGGGAATATTGCAGTATAACTGTGGTCACAATTATTTATTTAAATTTACTTAACAGGCTTTACAGAAAGTGTTAGCAAAAGAAATTGCTAAATATATTGTTATTGTCAATAACAGATAAACAAATTTTGGCTAAAAATGTAGTGCACCTGTACCAGCATGCAATTGGTTTGTGTGCACCAGGGTTTATCTACATTATGAAGAGCAAATCTCCAAAAACAGATAGTACAACCTGCAAGCCAACAGTTCCTAGAGGGAAAATGGCTTAAAATGACATTTTTGTGGCTTTTAGTTCCTATCTGTCAGCACTGAGGCCATCTAAATGCTACTATACTCCAGAGATCTGACAAAATTCACTTACAGTACATGTAAACATGTTAAATTTACTGCAGTATGGACTTCATTCTGCTCTACACAGATTTAAAATGCTATCTCAATCAAGTGCTATCTTGAATGAGGATGTCCCACAATATATGTGCATGTGTGTGTTGTTTGTGTTTCCGAGCAGTGATATGAAATTCATAGGCAACATGTCTCTCGTTCCAGGCAGAGCAGAACATCGCTGCAGAGAGACAATAACTTTAACAATTAACTTGGAAGGACAAAAAGGGTAAAAATCTCCCTGCGCTCTTTTCTCTGGCGTTCCTGATTTTTATCGAGCTCACAAAGCTCCCTTAGATCATCTTAATCCACTGTGGCAAAGTAGCTGAATATGAGATTCAGATTGTCTTAGAAATTCTGTGCAACCAATCAGCTTCCTGACATTGCTTTTCCCTTCAACCTTCAGAACTTGTGACAGCAAAGACCAAAAGCCAAATCACAAAGGAGTGCAAAATCGGCAAACCCAGCGAGCCGACCGCTAAAGCCCACGAACAAAAATCGCATTTGACACTTCAGAGCAACTTCACATCCAAATATTTTATCAATCACAAAATGATATATATAGATAAAACATATATAGCCTACTATATAAATACAATGCAACATCAATACTGCAGACAGAGAGATAGACAGACGGTGAGAGTATAAGTTCAGTTTTGCAAAGCAAAATAGCAAAACTTTGAAACTAACTTTTAAAAATGACTTTCACTAGTGTAACCTAAGATAGGTTGATTAATATTAAATAATATCTGTGGATGACTGGGTATAGATATTAAATATTGGTGTAATAATGTCTATTCTGGACTTACAATCTGCAAAAATGTGGGAAAACATGGAAATCATGATTATGAGTAAAAATTAAATGCTTCACGAATGAAAACCTTTTTTTTTTTCATTTTCAGTCAGCAGTGATATCTTGAAAAGTAATCTTTGAACAAAATAAAATCCTTATACATTATATATATATATATATATATATATAATGACTTTCATCTAAACAAAGATTAGTCATAATAAATAATTACATTTTTAAATGATTTTAAAGTTAATACAAATGTTTACGTTACATAACATTGTTTTTTTTTATTTTCTGTTTTTTATTTAAATTTAATATTTTAATATTTTACATATATTTTGTGTCACAATGTAGCTATTTTCCTGGATATTTAATGGGAAAACTGGTTAATATATAATGTGGCAATGCCTATTTTGGAAGTTCAGTGAATAAAATACTTTATATATGAAAATATACTCCACATCATTTGATAATTTTTTCTCCCATGTTAAATCAGCTGGAAAGTCAAGTCGGGAGAAAAAAAACTTTTTGCTAAATAAGAATGCGTTAATGCACATTTTATTTGCCTATTTTTATATTTTCTGTCATTATACTTCAATTTAATTTAGTAAAATAAAAGTACTTAATGTTTTTTTTTTTTTTAAATAAGCCCATACATCTTGAAAAGCCATCTTGGGGGAAGAAAAAAAAATCCAGCAAATAACAAATCCTCATGAATGATGACAGACGAACAGAACAGTGCCTACTACACACAACCTCAACGTAAAGGGGATCAAGTATTTGCTGACAAGAGCGAAAGAAAGAGAGAAAGATGGAACAATGACTCCCATTCCAGTCTCCGGCTAACCTCTGTCCGTTTCGCCTTCCTCGGCCCGCCGTAGAGGCCCGTTACAGATCACTGGCCACTTTGAAAATCAAGAAAATGAAAATCAACTCAGGGGAGAAATCTGCAGAGGCAATAACCCCTCGGTCCCCCCAGTCACATCCCAGCGCCTCTCCATAAAGGGGAAGTGTCATAGCTGTAGGTGGCAATCTAAGACCTTAGCCCTCTTTTCTCTCTGTCCTCAAGACGAGCATTACCATTGCGATTGTCTGTACTGCCGCCCAAGCCAAATTAAATCACCCGCTAAATAAAACACAGAAATCGTCCCTATTAGTCTCTCTGTAAGACAGATTAAATATGGCCGTGTCAATGCTGTGCTCTACCCTATTCTCCAGCTCTCCCTTCTTTTATCGGGATCACTTATCCGTCAGTGCTCGGTGCATCTGAATAGAGCTCGAAACATTGCCGCAAATCAATAAACTCTCATTTTCTTGTAACAGTTTCATATTAATCGGGAGCAGGGCGGGGGTCCGGCCGGCTCTGGATCAGTCAGATGAAGATGGGAAACACCAGGGGGCTGCCGTGATCCCTTAATGAAAACCTCCCTCCGAACCCTCTCTCCCTCTATCCGCCCGGTTCTGATGAGTTTTCATGCTGATCAAATACAAGCAGAAACGGCCTTTTGTAGCTCTGGTCAATTTTCCCTCCGTGGTCCTGATAAATCCAGACATTGCACAATCACAAGCCATAAATCTGTGTCTGTTCCCCGCTGCGCTGAATGGATGAATTATTGAACAGGAGCTGGAGAGAAAGACGTACATACATACACACAAACACGTCCGCAGGTACATTCACGCATAAGATTCGTACAATCCTGCTCCTCAGGTCTGATCATCTGATGAGCTTGAGGGTGATGTCTGGATTCGATGTGGACAGCTCAAAGCATTTGATGCCTGCTGCTGTATCAGGCTTTGAATTACGCCGTTCGACTTCCTGAAGAATGTAAACAATGTTTGAGTTGAGGGGTCAAGGTTTGGTTGTTTATGGGGCGTTGGACTGTTAGGCCCTGTCGGTAGAGGTTGTAACTGCATCATATGAAGTCACACTGTTCTCTACCATTTTTTTATGCCGTTATGGAAGACTATGGCAGTCCAAAATCCAGCCAATCAGGTGCAGTGTTTGGCAAAAGTCTATTTGATCCTTGTTAGCCAGTAATGAAGTCTAATTAGCTAAGGCAACAGTGAACTCTCAACATCTATTTGGTTAAAGAGTGTGAATCTACAATGAATTTTCCTGCTGTTCTGACAACAGTCATTAGCAAAGCCTGCATGCCGCCACACATTTATAATCTGTCTGTCCCATGCAAACACACAGATCGTGCCTCCAGCGACTGAGCCGTACTGCAAGACCAAACTGTCCTGACCATCTCATTTGAGTTGGGATGCCCACGGGCTGCCCATGGACTATATAATACACTTTTCAAACAAAACCAGCAAGAGCTTTTCAGAGCAGAAATCTGATTGGCTGACTGATTGCCCCAGCAGACATCAGAAAGTTGTTGTTTCTCATCTTAATGGCACTGAAGAGTCTGGTTGTTGAGTCAGATCTATCTATCTATGAAAGGTTCATATTTTGGTTTTGGGAGTCCACATCAACAGGTTGGCAAGCATGCAATGTCACAAAACACTCAATCATTGTCTTATAATATGCATTTATTTTTACCTTATTTGCTCAATGACTCCAAAATGATTCGCTCAATGATTCAGTTTCAGTGATTCAGACAGAGTCAACTCTTTCTTTTTGAGAGACAATTACTTTATACACAGTGCACTTTCAGATTTAAAACTTTGCAGGATGTTTTCATTTACTTAGAGCTGTTTTACATACCCCATGAAAGCTCATTTTCAATAATACATAGTAGGGGCACTTTAAAACTTCATAAGTCATAACAAGGCTTAAAAGTGAACAAGCTATGCTTCCCCATTTAAAAGATTAGAGTTCTATTAACTTGTTTGAATTTGAATTCTATTACTTGACATTCAGACTCCAACAGTGCATCCTATTTGCTACACTGTAAAAACCCCCCTGAATGTAGAAACAATTTTCACTCAGAAATTGCTGGTGCTGAGAATTTCAGAAACGAATGGCAAGTACATATACTGAAATAAATGTTAAAATTTTAAGTACAAACTGAAATTGTAACTTTAAATGAATTTAACAGCCTTTAAGTTCAATTGAATAACACACAATGCTGCTGTTTAAATGGGTGGATTATGGTCAGAATAAGCCTGTTCTTCTTTTTCTGATTCTCTGTTCTCAGTTGGCTGTGCTGCAGAGGGCCGGTGTAGATGCTGGCTGTAAGAGTATTCTGATTTATGCTCTGTCTCTCTCTCCAGGCAACAGGACACCTTGAGGGGAAATACAAACATCTGACTTACAAGGGCCATCGTGCAGCAGATGACACAGTGACTGAACTTCCCAGCACATATTCAGCTGCCTGTGATCATGGTTCAAAAGCTCACCACTGCTTAAAGGTTAACGCTTGCGTTTGCTTTCCAGAACATGTCAGGACATCTACACGCATCTCTAGTCATCTCAAAAGTGCCTCTTTCCCAACAGAACACTACTTCAGAAGTGATCGGATATCTGCACAACACAGATTTCATTAATAACTGTGTTTCTGAAGTAAATTACATGATAAACAATGGACAAAAACTATCTAAGCCAAAATATGAATGCTAAATATATGGTCAGTATGATATTTTTAAAAGATATCAATACTTTTATCAAGCAAGGTTGCATTAAATTGATCAAAAATGAAAGTAAAGACATTTATAATGATACAAAGCATTTCTATTTCAAATAAATGCTGTCCTTTTATATTCATTTTATATTTCCATAAAAATTACTAAGCAGCACAACTGATTTCAACATTGATAACAAAATATGTTTCAATAAATCAGCACATTACAATGATTTCTGAAGGACTGGAGTAATGATGCTGAAAATTCAAAACATTTTAATAACACAATCACATTTTACACAACTATTTTAATTTACAATAATATTTCAGAATATAACTGTTTTTACTGTATTTTTAATCAAATAAATGCAGCCTTGGTGAGCATAAGATACTTCTTTCAACAACATTAAAAATCGTATTAACTGTAAACTATACACACACACACACACACACACATATATATATATATATATATATATATATATACACAGTAAACATACACACTTACACACTTAAACGAACAGCAAAAAAAAAGAAAAAAGGCTATTTAAAATGACATTCAAGGATATAAGCAGCCATTCAAAAGGGAACAAACAATTATGTGCTAAATATGTGTAGATATAAATGTGTGTTATACAACTGAAAGATGAAATTCAGTGGTCCTTGAGAAAAACATCAGTGTTAGTAAGAGATCTTCTTTTGTTTTGCAGCGTTTCCACATCTCAGGATGTCAGACAGCTTCATCCGTGAGTAGAGAAGACCAGAGCAGAAACGGACACAAACACACTTGGTTGATGAGTGGGCTGTGGGCTAACGGTCTCTCTCTCTCTCAACCCCACTGGTTCTCTTGAGATGGCATCGATCCGTCTGTCCATCCACCCATACGCTTTCCTCTGCTCTGTGCTCATGTGGGAGGGAGAGATCGCTGATCTCCATATTGTTCATTAAGCTCATCTTTCTCAGCTGGGAGAAGGCTTGTTAACTCTTTCTTATGACTTTAAATAGCTCGGACACAGGGGTGTGTGGAAGACAGGACCTCACACATTCAAACACACACACACACACACCAAACCAGCCGTGCTGTCAATAGTTGTGACAGTGGGAAGGCTGAATGCCTGTGGGAGTCCGTCTTAGGGCTGGACAAAACATTGAAAATCTATAATAAATATGCTAATGTAGTAAATAATGCTAAATTATTATTACTGTAATTACTGTAACCACAGAAATGCTTTATTTGGTCATTAAGCTTCATAAAGATACAGGTTTTGCGATTTGCTTATATATTATATAGTTCATTTAAAAAACTGAATTTTAACAATTTTCAAAAATCATGTTTTTTTCCTTTTGCATTCAAATTAATCTCAATTTAACTAGGTTATTTTGATTAGGTTTAGAAATAATAAAAAAAATACAGCTAATCAACACAATAAAAACATGATAACAATAAAAACTTTTATTATGTATATATAAATACACACACATACATGATATATAAAACAATATATCCATGTATTTTCCATATATATATATATATATATATATATATATATATTAAATACATTTCTTAAATATATACATATACATAAATATATTTCTTTAAATATATACATGAATGTGTGTGTATTTAA
>JAUMHE010000069.1:2288829-2334819 GCA_032359235.1 Enteromius mattozi | reverse complement strand
TTTTTGATGATATTAATAAAAATATAATACACACACACACACACACACACACATTAAAATAAAAATAAAGAAATTTTGAATGAACCCCCCCCCCCAATATATACAGAAATGAAAACAAATACATGCATATAGGCTATTAAAATATATTATCAAAAAGCAGAAAAGCATCAAGATCAAACTTCTTTATCTATATAAGCCAGCCCTAGTGTGTCCAGGAGACTAGACCAGATTTAAACAAGGCTGAACACTATTCCTGAACGGTTGATAAGGGCCTCTGGGTGTTGAATTGAGTCG
This sequence comes from Enteromius mattozi, assembly GCA_032359235.1. NCBI lineage: Eukaryota > Metazoa > Chordata > Actinopteri > Cypriniformes > Cyprinidae > Enteromius > Enteromius mattozi. The sequence goes on along the minus strand of JAUMHE010000069.1, from coordinate 2,334,525 downwards.
GGCCCCTGGACGCCGCTTCACCATGCTGTATTCTAATGCTCTATCTTTGTTCTGTCTCTTTGTTTCAGTTTGAGATTTCTGAAGGGGAAAACGGTCACACACAATACACTCTGTGAATGGCTTTGTTTAAAAGCAGTGATCACTGGCTGCTCCTCCAAATGAGGACAAACCACACACAACATATCTGCAAGCGATTCTGAGACCATCTTGGACAATGACCTTGAGAACTGACAAAAAGAGTTTCCACTTATAACTGAGCATTACAGCAATAAGCCATGAGATGCAAACTAAAACAGCAATTACAGCAATATGATAAAAGACACCAATGTTCAAGAAATAATTACACTTTTTAATAATAATGATGTCAATAATTCTCCTGTCAGGTAATATAGTTAATTAGCCTAGCTGCAGACATAAACGCTGACTATAAACAGTACGACTTCATAATGATCAGTATGACTGCTGATATTAATCAACCAAATTGTTATAATTAATGTAATATTAACACAACATTTATATATTATCCATTAAAATATTGCATTTAAATCAGCAAGTTACAAAGACTTTAAATGCATCCAAGGAATTATCAGCTTAATAAATAACTAGCAGGTTATTATAATAACCATCTGACTATAAATAAATAAAATATTAATTTAATTTATTATTGTATTATGTGAAAATGAAGTGAGCACAAAATGATACAAGAAACATGATTCTAGAGAGTGTAATAAAAAAAAAAAAATTATTGTTATTGGCATTGATTTACTTATGAGTCTGAGGAACTTCACAATAAATAAAGTATGTCCAAATTACAATTCTAAGAAGATCTTGATCATATTTTTTGTTCCTTGCCATATAATTTGACTTCTTTTTGTGCACTGCAGCGTAATCAAAAATGTACAGCAATACCGCTCTGATAATAATTGACAAAATCCTGAGGCACCTTTTCCTGGAGAGCGGCGTTTGATAAGTAAGCCTGAGTGCTGGAACACACGGCATACGTGATAAATCAAACGAGCCGCACTAGAGAAGGAGAGCAGTGGATTTCTGTCAGGAAGAGAGATCATTCCTTTTCTACTTGAGAAAAGCACAATCAATCCATTATGAGCGCGCGCTCTCTTGTAAATCTGGGATTTATGCTAGCACGTCTCGACTCGACTGCGCTCCAAAGTAGCGTCTGATTTACTGAGTCGCAGCATCAAAATAAAGGCTGTAATCACTGCAGGAGAGAGAGAGAGAGAGACTGCAGAAGGGCGATTGAGACGGCTAATAGATATGTTTTGTAATAGACACTTGGCATAAATCAGCTTAAACAGACGCCGTTTTGTCAGGCCTGGCGTAGGCCGCTTCAGTTAGCTAGCATGCTCGTTAGGACATCAGTTAGTGGCTGGAGACCTGGCGGACGCCCAACAACTCATTAGGACACTACAGAGGTCGAGGAAGAAGAGCTCGAGCTCTTCTTCGCCACCCGTGACGGATCCTGACAGCCGCCTTCCCTCTGATCAATTAATACGAAGCGCTTATTCATCATTCGAGACTACGGAAAGCTGTCTGGGAGAGCGCGATTTCCGCCGCGTCGACGCCAGCGGATTCCTGTGCATTAACGTGAGCCTATGGGATTGGCAGACCTTTCTGAAGCCGTCATAAATCAGGCCGGAAAACAAGTGTAGCGGCGAGTGATAAGCTCTGTGCAGACAGCTTTACCGCGCGCGAGAAATGGATGAGACGTACACCTGGATCAATGTCCGGTTGGAGGAGGAAAAAAAAAAGCCAAAGTTTCTAGATGTCCATTGGTTAAAATTCACCAGCGGCAAAATCCCCCGCACCAGATGCCCAATTGGTATTCTTCGGATAACTCTGGGTTACAGTGTTTGGCTTTGGTGCTTTAGGAAGGAAGAAAGTCGAAGTAAGACCAAAGTAACCCTCTTTCCACAGCTTTACTTATGGGAGAGGCTGCGTATCTCACTTGGCTTGTCGAAATGTATAAACGCTTCAAAAATAAACTGGAGAACCTCAAGGTTTTTTTTTTTTAAGGCGGGAATGTTTAGACGGTATCTTCCTGGAACAGCCATTCAATAAAATTACATGCCAAACCTATCAGATTACAACGACAGAATCTGCAAATGTAATGAATAGAAGAAGTAGATCAGATACAAAGGCAACATGCTCCCTAAATTTATTACAGAAGTGTCTCTCTGAGATACAGACTTCCTCTAAAAACTGGCTCATGGTCCCTGCTTCCTCTCAAAACAGGAAATGAACACCGGTGAGCAGTAAGCACCTATCAATAGATACCTGTCAACACACACACACACAATCGAGCAGTCAGAATCAATTCGGAATCAATTTTTTTTATCTTTTCTCCAAAAAATATGTTTATTTGGTTGTTTTTGGTACTAAAACCATGTAATTTAGTTTTTAAATCTTGATACTTCCAATTACTGTAACTTTAAAGGAGTTATTGAATCATTTACAATGGATTCATTCAAATACACTGTATCATTCACTCAACTAGTTTGTTTGAAAACATGATTCGAGAACAAAATATAAGTGAGTCTTTATAAGTCTTTATAAGTGAGTCAGTCAATTAATTCAAATACATCTATACTGTCGCACAACAAGTGATTGAAAATGTTGTATCTAAAATAGAAGTTACTCAATATTAACCTAATCGCATCAAAATATTAACTGACTTTTATTTTAAAAGAGCAGTGAAATTTCTGCTTTCCATGATATGTCTGCTTTTAAGCAACTAGAACGGAATAAATCTCATAAGAACAGAGCTGAGAGAGGTGTTCTACAAAGACACACACACACTCACTCACAAACACAAAAACGCACACAGTCGGTCAGTGGACGAGTTTGTCAGATTGAGGTTCGGCTGACATTTCATTCCTGTTCTGTAAGCACAATTTACAGCTCTTCTGCAAACAGGGCTTATGGGCCAGACACTGAGGGGCTCAAAGCATGTAAGACCTGCAGCCCTGCAAAGACCCGGCCCAACCTTGGAGCAAAGCTCAGGCCAAGACTTTGCACCTTGTGTCAGACTGCTTCATTTTTAATGTCTAGAGAGAAACAGTAGGAGGATATGTTCAAAACAAAAGTGTACTGTTGAAGAAAATGTAGAACTACTGATCTAACTACAATATGCAATCAATGCCAGGATACTGTCAGCTGTCAATGCTACACTTTATTATTTTTATGAAATTTAACATTAAATTTTGAAAACTTCACATCGACAAAAACCAATGGCTGAATGTGGAACTGACAGACCCACTGAAGGAATATGAACACTGATCTTCTGTACTGACACATGACTGAATGAAAGCTGATTACATCTCTGACTGCTCTCTATTATATAGGACAGAGGTAGAACTTACTGTATTTACAGATGTGATACAGAAATGATCCTTTGAGTAGAACTTTGAAGTATCAAATGTTTCTACAAATGGAATTTCTAAGTAGAGTATAGAACGTTTTGGAAAATATTTCCATATCCATATTTCTAGTTATGGAATGTTTTTATGCATGTAATTTTTGTACTCTTTTTATATGAATCTTTACGCACATCTATTCTTATGCATGTTTGTTAAATTTTCTCTATTCACCAAAACATTTCTATGTATAGAACATTTTCATTTCAAAATGATGGGCTTGGTAAGGTATTAACTATAACTATAAAATAGTAATACTTCCAGTTTTTCCCCCAGATATTTTAATAAATAGAATGTTCAAAATAACAGCATTAATTAGGAAATCTTTTATAACACTATAAATGCTTTTTTCATGTTTAGATTTCATAGAAGCCTATATATATATAATTCTTTTAACAATATAACATGTAACATTTACAATATTTCTTTGCACATTTCTATGTACAGAATGCTAAAATGATTCCATAGTTTTTCTATGTACAGTGTAGGATGTTTCTACAGGTGATTCTATAGACAGAATATTTCAACACACAGATCTATGTAGGGAATGTTTCTACTCACATTCTAAAGCACTGTAGTTGTTTTTTTGTGTCCCTGAAAACTCCAGGAAAGGTGTCAGCCCCACGGGTGCAGTGTGCCAGAAGTGTTCTAAGTATTTTACATTCCAAAAAGTGACGCGTTTGCCTCTGGGCCTGTGCTTCCCCAGAAGCCTAAATGTGTTTCAGAAGCCCAACGGTCTTTCATGTCTAATGCCATGATATTACCCTCAAAGGAAAGCTAAACTTTCCCAGCACAGCGTCTAATCCAGCCTTCACTGGGGAGGAGTGGGGCCTTTGACAAGTGTCTTTCTATGTGTTTGTACAGAGTTAACTTTTCTGACAGAAATTTACCGGTACCAGTTAACCCTTGTGTTGTGCTGAAAACCCATTACCCCATTACCATTTTCTTCCAGTTAATACAGGTTTTCAATTGCTTATGCCCCCTAGTTTTGAGTGAAAAATCATTATTTGTGAATAATTGTGGCAATGTTCCACTCAAAAAGTGAGGTGCAGAAGCTTAGATCAACCAATCAGCTTCCAAGGTGGGAAAAATCCTAAAAAAGTACAATAATTATCCCATTTCTTGGGAAGTGGTTTTACCCTGCACTGTAAAAATCACAGTAAATGTAACAGTAAAACACTGTTAAAAAGTGCTATATTAAAAACCTGTTGAATAGTTAATGGTAAAAATTGTATTGGACATTACATGTAATTTTACGGTAGTATACCGTTTTTGGAAGTGAATAATTGTAAACTGACATTTCAATAAAAAAAAAAAAAACAGTAACTATGTTTCTTCTTAATTGTTTTTTTTTAATCAGTTTTGTACATTAGGGTTGTATGTTACATCTAATGTTAAATTGTTTATTGCATTATTTAAGTTTCTTGATGTGTAGTGTTTGTGTGAATGAATGTGCACCTTCTATATATGTTAATATTTAAAAAGCTGCTTGTGATGGGCTTTGAATCATGCTTTTGGTGGTTATCAGTGTATTACAAAGGTAAAAAATAGATTTCAGTACTTCAAAAGGTTGGTATACTAACATTATATCAGTTAATGAAATTACGGTATTGAACTGTAAATTTAAGTTAACACCATAAAACCTTAAATGTTGCTACCATATTTTTTACGGTGAAATTCTGGCAACCACAGCTGCCGTTTTTTTACCGTAAACTTTACAGATTTTTTTTTACTGTGTGCATGAGCAAAGTCAGTAATTTTTAGTGTAATATAATAAAATTTTTGGCAAAAAGAAAATCCTATTCAAGTCAAAATGACCAGAGCACAACATGAGGGTTAAACCACAGTTAAGGGGTGTATTAAAGTTGTGGCCAGTCCACAATAAAACTCAAAAAACCTGACAAAACAACCTTGATGGTATGTTAAACCTCACCGAGCGTTCAAGCCTAACGCATCTGCAACACCAAGGACAACAGGCCATCTCAATTTACTGCATGTAAGACCAATAACAGGCCTCTAATTCTACACGCGACTGATTTAATTTGACACGCTTCCTAATGGCAGACCTCTAGGTATGATCCCAAACTCTCATTTATCATTTTTCATTCGCTACGAGGGTCCCGACGCTGTCCTGAGGGAGGCCCGTGTCTGAGAAGGTGCTAGATTGATAAAAAGCCTCCCGAAGATAATATCATCGGCACAGCTGGCTAAATCTGACAAGAAATTCCTCACCCACCGTCGCCGCCAAAACCACGCTATTCCCTTCTCTCCATTTTTTGGAAGGAGGTGACAGAAGATTTGCACAGGACAAACTAGCTTGTCACCAAAGGACAAGCCAGCCAGCTGTTAAGGTGTTGGGAACATGACATATCACTATGTTTTACCTCAGATTAATTCACTTATTAGAGCCAGACCCAAATCACCTGTCACTGTCAAATCACATGTCACGACTGGAAAATGTGTCAGGTACGTCTGCGTTTCACACACACACACCTTCCCTATTACCTCTCAGAACTGCTGTCAATACAATAAATGTAAATCTCCCCGACAGACGCAGAGGGCTGCCGCAGTCGAGCTAACAGGAGCCTCGCACGAGAAAGAGAGAGACTCCAACAGCCTCGGGCACACGGCACACCTGTTTATTGACACTTTACACTGTGATTGCTTGTATATGCGCTATGAAAAAAGAACCCGGAAATAAAAGCCGTTTATTTGTACTGTACTTGTCAGAATACATATTTGTCGTTATTCTGCAGTGCCTTCGGTGTGGATGGGCCAAGCGTTATTAGACGGATGTGTACAGTAGCAGAAGGAGGGTGGAGGGCTAGATTTGTGTCTCTCAGGCGGAGGAAAGCATGAAAATCAGCCATAATGTGTGACTGCTGTGGATGAACAGCTGCCTGACTGCTTGATTACTGAACAGACTTAAAAGATCAAAACACACACACACACACAAAAACACACTCTCCCGCACACTCTCTCTTGCAATTACAAAAAAGGAGGTGAATTTCACAATAAATGTCATATTTCACATCAAAGTCAAAGGACGCTTTCTTTTCATGACAGTTACACACATGAAACCCTCATTGCACAAAAAATCTCATTCTCATTATTGTAAAAAAAATATAAAGTACATCAGTAAAGTACAAATGGCAAACTGACATCTTGCTAGTATTTGCTTTACTGAATTCAAATTAAGATGATTTTTGTATGAAAAATGAGGGTGAGATGTTTTTTACTATATTTGCGCATTCGGAAATGTGCTTAGTATCAAAAAGATGAAGAGCCAAAGCAAAAAAAATCTTAAAAGTGCCTAATATAAGGATGATTTTTCCTTTCATAATTATAATTACATCACCCTCCTATTTTTTAAATGAATAATATTAATATTTTTTGAGAGATTTACCTAATAATATCACAGTTCAAAAGTTTGAATTCAGCATTTTTAAAAATAAATTAATACTTTTATTCAGCAAGGATGTATTAAATTGGACAAAAGTGATAGTAAAGAAGTTTAAAACTCAATTTCAAATAAATGCTATTCTTTTGAACTTCTATCGATTAATTAAGGACTCCTGAAAAAACGTATCATGGTTTCCACAATTATTACAGCTGTTTTTTATGATAATAATAGGAGATTATTTTTAAGAAGCAATTGTTTTTTGAAGATCCTGTGACACTGAAGACTTGAGTAATGATTCTGAAAATTTAGCTTTGCATCACAGAAATAAATTACATTTTAAAAGATAACTAAATAGAAAACAGTATAATATTTATAATATATAATATATTAGTATAAAAAAAAAAAAAAAAAAAAAAGACCCCAAACCTTTTGAATGGTATTTTGGACACTACTATCATGGTAATAGCACGGTATATAAATACAGTAATCATTCAGTACCATGGTAAATATCAAGTGATCACTTTACCATGGTACCACCACAGTACTTTAACAAGAGTAAACGGAATACATGTCCAAAAAGGCTTTTGCTTCTTTATTAGTAAAGTTCAATGAAGTTCATGATAATCAAAGATGTTTTGGTCCTACAACTAGATTATTAATAGGATAATCACTATCAACGGCTCATCGTGTGAGGGCAGATTAGAATTGCACAAGCCACATTGCGACAAGTTTGCGCTTGAATTGTCTGCAGTACATGTCAGTGCCAGAGACTCATGTTTCTAAGCTCACCTCCTAACATAAAACTTCACTCCACGGCCAATCAGACGCTTCTGCCTGTCACCCAACTGTCAGACAGGGCATGCAGACAGATTTGCGAGAGGCTGAAATGAGTCAGGACGACACAGACAGAGAGAGTGAGAGAGAGAGAGAGAGATGCGCTCGCCCCGGCGGCAGACGCCAGCAGCCCCTCCAAACTACACAGTAATACAAATCTTTATTTGGTCGTGAGATGTTGACAGGTCAATTGAACAGAATGAGTCTAGTTTATGATACAGTTGTCAGAGGCGGTTAGGCCCGGAGTCTGTTTATCTGACTACTCGAGATATTCCCACAATCTCTCTCTCAAACCCCAGCACCTCGAGGTTAATTACTTCACCAATTTGAGTAAATGGCATGCCATAGTCCCATCTGTCTCCATTAGTTCCCCACTATTTCTCAATTTACGAGGACGGGGGTCAAGGCGCCGGGTGCAGGAGGGATGTAATAAAGCATGCGATTTTATGTTTACACAAATGCGAGAGCTGGGGCATAAATAACAGAAATGTATCTCTCAAATGGTGAGAGCATTCATAATAATGCTGCTCTTTAAAAAGCCGTTTTTGAGCCATTCTCCACCGGCCATAGTGAATGAAAAACATGCCGCACTAAAAACTAACAAGCCAGTGAACAGTGGTAATAAATATATGGGCAGCGGCAGCACTCTAACCGTGTGGAGGGGCCATTACGGCTTCGGCGGTCTGTATTCCAGTGGCCGGGTATCAATGCGCTGCGAACTGGTCAGTGTGACCTGTTCAGTTGTTAGGATGTGCATTAAGCTATTTTTTGGAATGGTTATTTAATATATTTGCAAAATAAAATAAAATGCACCCAATGCAAAAATCCTAATAGTGCTTAATAAGGATATTTTTCTCTTATAAAAAAAATAATAATTTCTTCCTTTTTCAAGTAAATTATATATATATATTTATATAAAAAAAATAATTTTAATCTAATGTAATTTGTAATATTTTTTGTGAGATTTACCTAATAACATAACCTTGCAATATACTATTTTTTGCACAGTTATTAAATATTTTAATTTTTTTTTTTAAAAATTAAAAAATTCTGGTAACACTTTATTTTGATAGTCCACTTTAGACATACATACTAACAGTAGGTAACTTTGCAGCTACATGTCAACTAGCAGTATTAGTAAACCGTCTGCTTAATAACTTCTAAAACTTTATTTTGATGGGTCCACAGCAAACAACTTACTATGAGAAACTTTGCAAGTATATGTCAACTTATTCTACTAACCCTAAACCTACCCTAACAGTCTCTGAGAATTAGTTGACATGTAGTTGACAAATAGTTACAAAGTTACTTATAGTAAAGTGGACTATCAGAATAAAATGTAACCAAAATTCTTAATAGTATTAAATATACAACACAAAAACCCAGTACAAATGGTGACGGTAGATTATTATTTTTTAGCTTTTGTCTGTTTAACTAAATTGAACTAAACTGTTTTCAAACCACTGATTCACCATGACAGCAGTAGACCCCAAAAAAATGACCTAAAAAAACTTTTTTCTTAACATCCACCATAATAATTCTAAATAAAAACAACAATGCGAAATTAAACGTGCTTAGCTAAACAAATCTGTATTTATGCACTTCCTTAAAGCTTTACTTTAATCTAATGATATAATGTAAACCCTAGAACTGATAAAACCAGTCAATCCAAAACTCTATGAAAAGCCCCGCCCACAGTGAAATCTCATTGGTCCACACAGTTGTCCAGCAAACTTCAAATATGTTCTGATTGGTTGTAACTGTCACATTGATCAGAATTTTCACATTCTGTGCGAACAATCTAGTTCTCACTTGTTGCAGCTCTTCAAATATTGATCATTTGTTAAGAGTAACAGTAATGTATGATTTTTTTGTGCTTGCTCCAAAGAAGATGAGGGGATCAAAGACGTACAGTACATTATGATAAATCTAATGGAAAGATATTAAGAAAGGTACACAGCAGCAGAGAAGAGCTATCACTTCACTACACATGGCATGGTAGAAGCGTCCTTCATCTTCCTCCGCGTGTGTGTATGTGTGTGCTTATAGGGAGCCAGTGCTAGGGCAATTAATTTCATCGCAAGGTAAATCCAGTCTCCAGATTTCCCCTTCTCTCTTTCACACACGTTATTAGTCTGGCTGTGTCTGCCTCTGCCTGCGTCCCAAAGGATCCATACATTCAGCTGTTAAAGATGACCTTGCCAAGAACACTAAACCGCTAACTTTCCTGCTCCCTCGGTCTCTCTCATTCCAGGCGCTTCAAAACGACGCCGTAACAAAAGAGAGGCTTTTAAAAGCGAATTTTATTTGTTCTGATAAAAACTACCAAGGAAGAAAAAAAGAGAGAAAGAGAACGCTCTCCTCCACCCACGTCCAAAACCACTCGCACTTCACTCTGTCCCAGATTTTTTGGAGGTTGCAGGAGTTTCTCTCTCTCTCTCCGGCTCTAATCTTTGCCGTATGCGTGGGAGAACAGAAAGTCGCTGGATGCTGGATGGGGCCTCCATGTGTAAACAACAAAGCGACTGTCATTTAATCAGGGGCCCTTTAAAGAGCGACGCCGGAGTGGGACTCCGCTCGCTTTTCCCTTTTCAAGGACAATTGTTCTTTTCGCCCTCCGCTGGCGTGCGACTTCACATTCGCGTAAACAACCCGTCACCGACGAAAATGCTCGACGCCAGCCGCTCCTCAGCTGTCTGCCGTCACTTTGCTTTCGCCGCTTTTGTTTGTGAATTATAAATCTAAATCTACGCGGAAGGTTAAGCATTTCCTTACAGTGTGTCTATCGTTCCTTTGACGTGTTTTTAGCTTGAAAGCACCTGCTGAAGACACGTCCTCGAAGCGGGAATACGATACGCAAAAGGTAAATTCCAAAAAAGTGAGTGTGGGAAATTACTATTTGTTTTCAATTTCAGATCAAGCAGATTTCTCTACGGGGGATGAGAGAGTATTAATGTCGACGAGGCCGCGGCGTTTCCTCCACGGCCCCGACAGGCCATTAGTCTCTTCTGACAAGCCCGCAACCTGCCACACACTGCAAAGTAATGAATTGGGGGGAAAGATAAGGAAATAAAATCATCCTTAATTTCTCTGCCTGCCTTTGTGTAAACTAATATTTTTCCACCCCAACGCGTTTGATACGTTTGGTGCTGCGCTTGCCAAGCTTGGCATCTTTGAAGGATGATGCTGAGACACTCTGGGAATAAAAAGAGGTAAAATATGAGAGCGGTGCTCAATGACTTTCGGTATTTTGTTTTTAATACGACACACAATGAGACGGACAGGAGGGTCAGTATGTATATGTATATATATATATATATAATGAGAGGTTTCACTATTTACAAAGTCAAATTCCACTCACACACACACTGTCAGTGTATACTCTAACTATATAATCTAAATTATGATAAAATATATAATTTGATTGTCTGTGTAAACATCAGACTGCCAAATGTTTAATAGCGGAATTTGTAGTGGAAAACTACATTTCCCATAATGCCATACAGAAAATTCCACCAATCAAAGAGCTGCTGCAAAGTGTGCCAAAAGAGATCTTTAGATCATCAGCATTTCCACTTTCTGTGTGAATGAACTACTTTTAAAGTGCCCCTATTACGCCAGTTCCAATATTGCCTTTCATGCAGGGTGCAATGTAGCTATATGAATGTAAGTAACCTTCAAAGTTGTAAATTCGAAAGTGTACAATAAATAAAGGTATTGTTTCCCCAAATAAAGAATTGACTTTATACAGCCTAAATGTGTTGTTGGTAATTCGAATCTCATTTCCATGACCGCAAACAACTTGACCCCGCCCACAAACACATCATTTTACTGATGAATGCTGTAGGCGGTAGACCAATCACAACAGACTGGACCATCTGACCAATCAGAGCAGATTAGGCTCACGGAAAGGAGGGGTTTAGAGAGACTAAATCTGAAAAAAAACATTTTTTCCTTGTACGCATGTAAACCTATTGTAGGAGACTCCCAAAACAATATTAGGAGGTTTAAAAATGGCAAAATAGGGGCACTTTTTTTTTGTTGCAATTTTTGCATCACTTCAAATACTAATCAGTGTTTAAAATGATGCGGCAAAGTACAAGTCCATGAAGTGACCAAACAAATGCAGTAAATATTATGATAAATCTTATAAATCTGATAAACATATATGTTTATGTATATGTAAACTGAGATGCTTCACCTTTAACATGTTCTACACATACAGTCTGTGGACAGCAACACTGCAGTACAAAGCAACCAAAGCGCATTAATAAACAATCATGTGGCCAAGGAGAAAACACAAGCGTGCCCTAATTTGAAAACAACTTAAGCGAGCAGACAGGGAATTGGTGTTTTGGTACTGAAAAATCATATAGTTGTAGGTAATGGACTGTTTGCATTCAGGGGCAGGAAGGCAATTACTTAGAGACTCATTAAGGTGGCAAATTTGTTAATGCACTGCTAAACGCACACTAACCAACCGCCGATTTATGTTAATCTCTGTACAGCTGTTTCACTAGCAGGGGAGAAGTGTTTGTCCGTAGCTAAGCAGGATTTCAGACCCTGAGAACAGAGCAGATCATGAATTCTCTTCAGATAACAGGTTTACAGACATCATCCGGAGAATTTTAGAATGAAGATATAAATACGGTGTGAGTGTTTGTTTCTGCATAACCTAGTTGTGCTTATACTTTGTTTGTCAACTTCAAGTTTATAACTTTTAAAACTCAACACTCTAAAAGTTTAGTGCATGATGTATTTATATCACAGCAGTTATCATCTGATATTTTGGTAACCCAATAATAACTCTTTACAAAAATGTGTTAACATTGGTTAATGGATTAGCTTGCATGAACTAACAAAGAGGAATATGTTTTATTCAATATACAACTTCTGTTTTTTAAAAATGTATTAGTACTTTGTGCATTAACTAATGCTCACAAATAAAAACAAGCATTACCAATGCAGTACTATAAATTAATACTGGATATATGTCAACCAATATTGGATATTTATTCGCACAGTACATACTAATTTCTTCTGTTTTTACATAATAATAATTAAATAGCAATGCTAATCTTTAGCTAATTTCAAAATAATATCCATTTTCACACTATATATTGTAATAGCGTGTTTACTAAATTAACTTGCAGCCTTTAAAATGATTCTCTTCTTTTGTATTTAGATTAAAAATGCATACAATTTTAATATCAGCAATTTATCAGTTATTATTATTATATTTTGCTTATCTGTATCATTCATCAAGTTCCATCTACAACTAAAATGCATTTACAGCCTGATACAGAAAGGACCTTTTTGTTTTTTATGTATATATATATATATATATATATATATATATATATTTTTTTTTAGAAAACAATTAACTGGTTCTTTTGGAAACTGAAACTGATCTGAAGAACCTATAATGTAACCTGAAGAAGCACATAACAATCCAATAACTTTATGTACTGATAAGAAGGTTCATCATTGAACCTCAAAAAGGATTTTGCGGATTAAGTCATATTTACAAATGTCTATAATTGTTGCATTAGATACAAAACACCAAAGCAAGTGTCATTTTATTTTGAACAGGACCTCTCTAGGTTTACATTTAAAAACAACTTTCAAATGTAAATATTAAAATAAATGACACTTGCTTTGCTGTTTTTGTCATTTTAATGTGACTTAAACATAAATTGCTAGTATATTCCAAAACAAAGGAATGGCAACACTGAATTTAATACAAAATTTTGAAGTAGGAAACTTTAAGTAGTATTTTGTGTGAAATCCGAACATCTTTTATTCACAATTTAGTTTTTTTTTTTACCATATAAACATAAACTATACCTATACGATCTTCATGTGACCTCTGGTTTCCACACCTCTGTGTGTGAGTGGGTTTGTGTGTGTGTGTGTGTGTGTTGACAGTGAGGCTTGAGGGAGTCATTAGTGACCCCAGCATGCTCTGCCACACTAAGCACGGCTGATTCGTCCACAGAGACCCTCTAGACCATCTGCCCCCTCACCCTTCATTCTCCACAGCAGCACTCACACATCATGAACCTACAGCCCCTTTTCACATTTCTGAACGTCTGTTATCACTTTTAAATGCATCGACCGCTACTAATGACAGCCAAACAAAAAGAAGACAAAGTGAAATAATACTGGGAAGTCGTTCTTAGTGCAAATCCTCAAGCAGCGTGGAGCTCTGCAGAGAAAGTAAAAGGGTCTCGTGGCACTTAATGAATGAATCCGTGCTCATGTCTCAATTAGCAAATAATTAATGGCTGTGTCAAAACAAATTGCTGGGCTAGAGAGCTGTGCTCGTTATTAACTTTTACCAAATGGGTGTGCAACGATGAAGAAAACAAACAAACTTACAGAAATAGCACAGAGTTTTCTTACAGCTGTCACATCTCACTTACGACACTGACAGGGATTTCATGAGATCTTTCTTTCTGTAAAAATGCCTAATAGAAAAGAAAAACAACTTACATTGGTTGAAACTTTCATTCATATCCAAATTGGCCTGATTTACTTTCTTAATAAACATCCCTGGATGTTCTTCTAAAGAATAAAAGAGTCTTTTCATACTCTTTCATTAAAATGTAATAACTTTCTCGGCCTCTAAAGCAATGTTTTTTTCTGCTAACACAACAAAGGCCACATGGATGAATAAAAAACACCATTTACCAATTATGTTGAAGTTTAACATTTTTTTCCCCGACTTTTCGCAATCCAATCAAATCTCAGTTGACCTGCATATTCAGTTTCACACAGAAATATACCTCATTATGAAACATACATAACAACAGTAACCCAGTTGACTGAATTATCACACTACAGTTAAAAAATGTGGTCAGTAAGATTTTTTTTTACAGAAATTATTATTTTTATTTATCAAGGAAACAGTAAATTGAGTTCCATAACGTTCTAAAATATTTCTATTTGAAATAAATGCTGTTCTTTTGTATCGTGAACAACCACGGTTTCCACAAATATATTAAGCAGCCACTGTTTTCAATAAAAAAGCAGCGGTGGGATTGTTGAAAAGGATGCATTGATGCATCTGGAGCAAAAAAAAAAAAGAAAAGAAAATGTGACTCCATCCAGGTCCAGTGTTTCTACAGCTTGCCTGTACCAGCAGCATTAATGGCTTCTTAATGTATATTCAGCAGGCTGAAAAAAGGCTGTTATGTGCTGCTCTTGCTTGAGGATCTAGTTAAATGATTCAGAGGGAAACTACGGCTTTCATTTAGACTCGTGCCCTCCAGTCTGTTTATACTGGTCGATACACTTGTCTGAAGAATATAATGGATTAGCACATCATTCAACACAGCCGCGGCGAGGCAGACTGCAGGCGACCGGGAGAGAAAAGTAAATTACAGTTAGCAGCCGAGCCGGGCCATGCCCTGAGCGAGGAAACATCATATCAGCTCTCGCAAACTCCTGTTCCCCATCCAACCAACTAGAGAGCACGAGGAAATAAAGAATGAGAAAACTGTAAGACAAAATCTAGTACAGCAGGTTCAACAAAATCATCTCTCTAGCGGCTTCGCATTTGAATGTCTGGACTTTTAGGACTTCAACGGAAAGGAGAAATGAAAGGTTCTGACACATGATTCACGTCTCATGACGTATCATTATGTGAGAGAAGCCGGCACAAAAACCAGAAAACGATGAAAGAGAGACTGTACTCTACTGTAATACTACAATAGTAACGTAATAGAGCATTCAAGAAACCTAAAACCTAGCATAGAAATTTCATTTATTAACAACAGTATTGGGGAAAGTTACTTTTAAAAGTAATGCATTATTCAATAAAAAACTAATTGCGTTACTTGGTTCGTTTTTACGGAAATTAATGCATGTTACTTTCGGGTTATTTTTTGTACACTGAAAAAAAATGATTCGTTGAATTTACAAATTTTTTTAATAATACACTTTAATACACATATGTAGTTGACTTTCAACTAAATTTATTTATTTACATTTATAGCTGAAATAAATTGTTTGCTGTTTACATGAAAAAACAAATTGTACCATTTTCTTATTTGAGAAAGTCACTCATATTTTTATTGTAAATTAAAAAGTAATGCATTACTTAACTAGTCCATTGAAAAAAGTCATTTGAAAAAATTCTAATAAAATAAAATTTAAAAAACTTTTCTCATTTCCATTAACATGATGTACTAAAATAATTCAAACTGAAATTAATATTAATAAACTAGACATAAAAAAAAAAATTAAACTAATGAAACGTCAAAAATCTACAACAAAAGAACAAAAATTTTAACAAATTAAAATTACAACAGTATTGCGCTATTGTGAAGTGTCCATCGAAAGCACTTTCTCGAATCTTAGCGGATACACTCCATCTACTTCTTTTTTAAAAAAATGTTATGAATATGCACATAGCACTGCTCTTTTGCAATATAGTTTTTCTCCATACACTATACAGTGTGAAATTAGGTATATTTGGATGCCCTGGTAGACTGTCCTCGGGCCAGAATCAGTCTCTGCTTCCAAAACCCAGCAACAGGATAAAAAAGTAATTTCTATACCTATAAAAATTGTTCAGTGTAATTAAAACTGTCTATTTTTACCCAGTGTATCTCCATTTTAGAACACTGCAACATAAGACAGATATTACAAAACACGCATGTGATGGTCAAATGGGTTTACACTGAAAAACAGCTGAATGGTGTGATCTGTGTAGAAGGTTCCTTATGAATGTCCATGATGGTTAGGATGCAGTCTTAGAAGGTATCTGACTAGGCCTGGAACAGAACTATTGTCCTCTCTATGACACTTGATTTATTCTCAATTACCCGACTGTCCAGTACAGAGACATGGGAAATGTAAATGAATGCTCCATCTTATCTTAAGACTGAGTTTGCTTTTCCTATAGGAAACAGATGAGAAACATGGCTGAGGCTTCTGGAATCTCTCTCTCTCTCTCTCTCTCTCTCTCTCTGTTCCATTAAAGGAATATCGATTGAACTCGGCTGCTCGCTGCAACAAAATGCCATGAAAATAAGAGAACTTAATATAGCTATTCATTTTCACTGAAAGAAAAGGTTGAACACACACCTTAACATTTGGGAGCTCTCTTTTCTTGGGGAAATGAAACTATTAGTTTGTGAGCTGGAATTAAATGTAAAGCTATAAAAGCACTGCAGCTTTATGCCATGACAACAAAAAAGAGAGAACTGCCTCTCATGTCCTTAGTCCAGTGACCTTTTGTCAAACGGTCGAAATTCACGGCCTAATTCCAAACCGTAGGCTGTATCTGATATGTCTGACAAATAAAACTAATTTTTTCCAAATTTACTTCTCACTACTTTCACGCAGGAACACAAACTGGCAGGAGAGAACAGAAGCCTCGAGCAAAATATCTCGAAAGTGACAAATTTCATGGATCAAACTATTTTGTGTATTAAGGGCTGAGATACTTCAGGTCTCAGTGGTGTGCGGTGTGATCAATTGTGTGTGATGTTACAAACAAATCCACAAAAATCTCTTCATAATTAATGACCCGTGGCTTTGAGAGGAACACCAGTCCAACACACACAGAGTTTTATTACTGTTGTGCTTAAGAAAAAACTTCCCGTCAGAGCTTGCTGATGAGGATTATCTTACCCTTCAGAGACATTTTGATTGGCTGGTACAGCGTATTTGTAAGACTAAACTCTCTTACAAATCGACACTAATCATGATCATTTACTTTGTTTGTTTGTTTTCAAATTAAACAGTGGAGGAAAAAACATGACCAGGTCATAATTCACCCACATATAAAAAGAAAACAATTATTAAATATTTGTATTAAATATTATATATATTGTGTGTATGTATATACACAAATACAGTGTATATCTTGAAAAGATTAAATGTATATGCATTTATATATTTATATTCTGATATATTATATTATACATAAATACATTTAATATATAAACGTAACGCATTTCTCTTAAATATAGACATGCGTTTGTATTTATACATACATAATAAATATACACAATACACACACATTTTTTATGTAAAGAAAAACTTGTACTATTTTAAAAATTATATTATTCTCAATAATGACATATTTATTGTAACTATTGTTTTAATTAAAATATAAGTTATAAATAAATAATTCAGCAACAAAACTAACGATAATAATTCATAAATAAATGATGATAAATTAAAGGATGATACAAATGAAATATAGTTAGTGCTGTCAAATAATGAATCACGATTAATTTGCATCCAAAATAAGTTTTGTTTACATAATATGTCTGTGTACAATGTATATTTATTATGTAAACACACACACACATACATTATATAACATCTACATGTACTATATATACATTTATATTATTATATTTCATATTATATATAAATATATTTAATATACAAACATAACATATTTTTCTTATATATATATATATATATATATATATATATATATGCATGTATTTGTATTTATTTATACATAATAATTATACAAAGCACACACATATATTATGCAAACAAAAACGTTTTCGATTAATTGTTTGACAGCACCAAATATTATTAAATCTAATACAACTATATTAGATTGAAATATGTTTAAATATTATTTTTTACATTACATTAATGAAAATATGTGGTAAAATATATATAAAAAAATGATGTATAAAATAACACACACACTTTTTCTTTCAGCTTTTCTGAAAGTCACAAAAACTAAGTAAATTTGAAGCCTTATTCTTCCACCAGTTGACACTTCAAATCAAAACGAATGGTTAGACCTTGCTGAATTTACCTATACATGCTTATACCTAAGAATCGTCCACTCATTTTCATAGAAAAGCACACATCTATGCCTGAAGCCAGGACATTACCACACTGATCACCAAAGCACCCCATGGGATTCGTCCTCCTCTGAAAACCATAAATTTATCTACCGTCTATTGCATTTACAAATAGATTGTCAAGCTGCTCCGTTCTGTATCTTTTTATTGCATGTCAAATCTGTGCGTCTCGAATAGGTGGAATCTTAATCTCTCCTCCTCCGATATGCAACAGCTCTATCTTACTAATGAAAATGTTGTCAACGTTTCATCGTTTGCATGCCTGGGCTATGCTGCCGCTCCGTTAATGTAAGGAAGATCAGATGATACCACCAGCCTTTCAAAGCTGAGGGGAGAAAACAGGCTAACAGGGGTGAGCAGATAACGTACATTTTGCATCAGTAACTACATAACAACTCTATACTTCCACTGCAGAATAAAAACGGCATTCCTAAAGTCATTTCTGATGAGCTGAACCAACGTCACTGCACCGTTAAAAAACTCTTTAAATATTAAATGCCACTGTGGCCCCATTTAAAAGCATTCTAAATTGGTCTTTCAGAGTTTTAGGGGCATAATACGCTATTTATTGTATTAGCATGAAAAGTCTTCAGTATACCAGATTAAATACAGACCAATTTAGCTCTGCAGGACAATTTCTCACTTTGTGTGTAGAAACATGATATTATTTATGCTATCCTTATATATGTTATTAAAAGTCCCCTGTTCTGGAAGCTCTAAAATATCTTCTACAGTGTTTTTATAATTTTGTAATGTTTATTAAACTTTAGATGTGGTCATATGATTAAATAACACCCAAAATATTGAACAGTGCAGTTGCCCCATTTCCAATGTAAAAAAAAATAATAAAATAATATATATATATATATATAAATTAAGATGATTGGAGTATGTTTTCAATCAGGAACTCACCTGCCAATAGCCAGTGACCTGAGAAAATATACTGGCCATAAATATGTTTACTGTCCATAAAAGTATGTGTCCTTTATGTAATCATTTATTTTTATTCAAAACATAGTGGTTAATTAACTGCAATTGTATTACTAGTATTAATATTTATTTAAGTTTGTGTGTATTTATTTATTTCATCATTATAATTCAGAGAATTATTAAGGCAAATTCAAAAAATTATATCTATTTAGAAAAATCACTAATACTATTGACCTGTGAAGTATTTAAAGTAATAATTTAAATTTAAATAATAATAATTATTATAATTTTAAAGAACTATTATTTTCTAATAATAATTATAAAATTTAACAACAGTACTAATATTAAGTAACTTCTTTGCTTTAAAACATTAAACCATAGCTTTTAATTTGGTAGGACACTGAAGGGAAATTTTCATTACAAATGGTGTTTGACAAACACTGTTATTATGGCGGCTCACATGAAAAAAAGGACAGCGCAGCACATCAGATTACATATTTATGTAATTACCAGTCTTTACGATTTAATAATTGTGCTAAACCCTGGTGATATCCAGAGAAATACGCCAAAACTTGAAAGTATGCCAGATTGTGGTAGTCTGCTGTATCCTCCACATGGAGAACTTTCCTGCAAGATTAATAACTGCACCATGCAAACACTGCAATATTTTTGACCATGTGACCTGTTACCTGATTTGCATAATCATTTGAGTAAATCTGGTTTTAAAACCATATGCAAATAAACAACAGACACAATTGATTCCTCCCTTAACATCTGTCCTTAAGATGATTACTCCACTGCCCTCTGGTTTGTGCATCAGACTTTGTGCCTCATGGAATTCTGGGAATAGTAGAAACAAAAAAGCGCTTCCAGAGGGGGTTAAGGCGACATTGGTAGGCAGATGCTTAGGCCTCCCCAAAAGAACAGCCATTTGCACTTAAATGAGAGGATTTGTGGCCTGTCACCCCATTACCAATACACCATATGTGAAACCATGTCTTTATCCCACATTATAGAGGTGGGAATGAGATCTCCTTAGACCACTTTTCTCTCTCTCTCCTTCACTTTTTAGTCTGTCTGTCTCTCTCCTTCCTCATTCTTCTGTACAGAATATTTCAGGTTCAATTCGCTTGTCCATAAGGGATAAGTCAGACATGACACATGCTGCTCTCTTGCATGTCTCTCAGTGTTAGATTTGAAAAAATGGACTTGGGATCAAACCTGCACAGAGCAGCAAAGGCCGGCTGTCTGCCTTCACTCGTGTCTTGAGCAGTCAGAAAGGTATGCCATCTTAAAGCGCTAAAGAGGTTATATCCTACGCTCTATTTTATTTCCTTAAAGTTCATGTATAATGATGCCTTAGGATGTCTGGAACAAAAAAAGATGTCATTTAGTTGTGCATTACCATTTCTCACCCTTTTTGTGATATTATTAAAGTGTATTCTTTTAAATGTGCTTTAGCAGAGTGTGTCTTTACAGCAATTTTACAATGTTGCCAATCACAGAATATATCTCTGGAATATATTTCTGGAATGCAATGGCCAGTCAGAGATGTCACAATTCACTCACTAGTAAAAACATGAGTTTTGTTCAGAGCTAAACTGGCTTGCGAATCCTCTCATTACAACATACAGTGTATAAACAACGCAAATAACAGACTGATTTTTTAATTGGTAGATCTCATTGAGTTTGAAAGGTTATTTGAAAAGTCGAACCCCACACAAAAAAGTATGGGCACCCCTGATTTAAGTCATTATTCAGAGACAATACTTCCATCTTCTAAGGCTCTCAAATTTCATTTAAACTCATTTAATTCATACTCAATTCTCTATAAACTTTAAATGTGGTGCAAGGTTTGATGTTGCCAAAGGGAATGTATTCTTATTTATTTTATTAATAAATTTTCATATGCTTTATCACAACAAAGGAAGTTTAAAAACACGACTGCAAATTGGAATCGGTGAATGAATTAAAATTAAACTATCTTTCAGAAGTTTGGAGTCAGTGTAAGATTATCTTTATTAAAGAAATTCATACTTAATAGATTTCTCAAAAGTGACATAAAAGAATGTCACAAAATCTGTCTATTATTTCAAATAAACGCTGTACTTTTGAACTTGCTTTTCATCAAATAAAATCAGTTTTCACCAAAATATGAAGCAGCACAACTGTTTCCAACACTGATAATAATAAGAAACGTTTCTGGAGCAGCATATCAGCATATTAAAATGATTTCTGAGGGATCATGTGACAATGAAGACTGAAGAAAGGCTGCTTAAAAGTTAGTTTTGTACCACAAAAATAAATTACATTTGAAATAATATTTAAGTATAAAATGGTTATTTTAAATTGTAATAGTATTTCATAATATTACTCTTTTTTATGTATTTTTGATCAAATAAATACAGCTTCAGTGAGCACAAGAAACGCCTTTTTTTTACCTACCCCAAACTTTTAAATGGTACAGTAAAGGTTTGACTGTTTCTCAAAAAAATCATCATACAGCTTCAAAACATAAATCTTACAGACTATATTTATAAGGCTTTTTGTTAGTATAAATCACCATCCATTCCCATGATGGAAAGCTTGGGCATTCTGCCAAAGAATAGGGTGAAAAGGATGTTTTGGTTACTGTACCATTAATACTTGATGTAAATGACCTCTTGCTATTGGCCAACCTCCACATACTACTATACTTCACAGCGTTATTCATCATCACCGCCCAAGCTGCTAAATAATAAATATCTGGTTGTATGCAAATGTACGCTCAGTAACTTAGTTTCAATAAAGTTTTGTTCACCATACATGCAGTCTTTCAAAAGGGCGAGGAAAATCCTGTTTGCACCTGCATCCAAACATCCACTGGTATTCACCAGACCTCCGATCACTTGTAGCGCAGTCAATGATGCGTTTCCTGTTCAGCTTACAGGCTTTGTTTGATGGATGCAAAGGTATCTTAACGTGCCTCTGGCCCACTGGCAGATACCGGCTCCGGCATCCCTCTTTCTTAATGTATTCACAACAGAACAGGGCAGGAAGGATGAAGGGAGAGATATCAGACGGTCCCAAAACCTGCAGCGGATCGCAGGCCTGCGTTCATTCTTCACCGCCGTCTGCTGTTTATTTTGGTCTGTTATCAGCAGCGTGGCGTGTGACTCGGCCTGCTCCGCACCTCCTCTCCAAACTCTACATATTGATTCATTACTAATTATCTATCGCACGGCCGGAGAGTGCGCCGTGCATCATCGCAGGTGTTACTCTCGATAATGGATGGATGAAGTTATCATCCTTGTACACAAAGTGCCAATGACATTTGCAAAAAATCCTCTAAGCAAATTTCCCTCTTATCTGCTGGTGGTGGTGCTGTGGAGGTGGCGGCTCAGAGCACCATCATTAAGTCACAATAATTAGCTCTCATTTGTAAAAGCTTGTGTTCATAAATACAGATAATTGTATTAGCGGCATTTATGGGGAAAATCTAGACGTGTTTTACGGGAGTGATGGTCCAGACCTGCAGAACTTTCTTTAGTCAACTCAAGAGAATGAAATACTGTAGCACATTAACAGCAATCAAGAACAGAGATTATTTATCAAACATGAAGTATACTAATACACACACACATATAGCTATAGTTTAATAAATAATATAAATTATAAATATAAATATTAAATAATTTTGCCTTTGTATGAGTCAGTAATTACATGTGGTCGAGCAATTACTCAAATTTGTTTTTTTTGGGCTAGTATATAAAGATTCAATAAAATAATATATATATATTTATTAGTGCTGTCAAATTATTAATCACATAAATACACACACATGGATGTATATATTTCAGAAAAATGAGATATTTTTATATATTAAATATATTTATTCATAATATTAATTATATGAACATAAATACAGACGTGTAAATACATGTAAATATTTAAAAAAATATGTGTGTGTGTATTTATATACTTAATAAATATACACAGAAGACACATATATTATGCAAAGAAAACTTTTAATTTGGATGCTATTATTTACGGATAACTGTTTGACAGCACTAATAATTATATGTTTTATATAATATAGAGTTTTTAAAAAAATCTAAATGCAGCCGGAAAATAATAATAATAATAATAATAATAATAATAATAATAATAATAATAAAAGAGTACAGTCTTTCTCTTCTAGGAAAATGGGCCAAAAGTTGTTGTAAAAAAATACAACAACAAATCATGCCATGTCCTGACTTTCTGCTTAAATATGACACAATTCAATAAATGTAAAATAATTCAATAAATGTAAAAAGTATATCAAATGGATCGGAACATTGTACATTGCACACATACTATAAGCACATTAACATATGAACATTCTTATATATACAACAGCTGTTCAGAAACTTTGCCTGCCTTGAAAGAAAAAAACAAATAAATTAGAACATCCAGAATTATTAATAGTAGCAAAATAAAAAGAGAATGCAAAAATATGACTGCGTTTTTGGTGCAATAAACCTCAGCTAACTTTATAAATATAAAATGCTCAAAAGTGAGAATAAAGCCCTTTTAAAATGTCCA
The DNA here is from genome assembly GCA_032359235.1 of Enteromius mattozi. Classification (NCBI taxonomy): domain Eukaryota; kingdom Metazoa; phylum Chordata; class Actinopteri; order Cypriniformes; family Cyprinidae; genus Enteromius; species Enteromius mattozi. The sequence goes on along the minus strand of JAUMHE010000069.1, from coordinate 2,310,511 downwards.
AGACTTGATTCACCCTAGTTTGAATTCTTCTAGCACTTGTTCTCTTGACTTTCTCTCTCCTCTCAGTGCTCAATGATACTCTTATTTTCTAAAGTGAGAGATGGGATAGGGGCAGGTATACACGCTGTCTGTGACTCTGTGCTCCTCTCTCTGAGAGGGTCAACTCTCATCTATTATTCCTCATGGCACGAGTCGTAGGGGCTCAGCAACCCTTGTTATATCCTTATATGATGGGTTTCCCGCTTCTAATACATGGAGGAGATTACAAACGCATTTTTCTCTTTTGCAGCATCTGGGTGGATGTGTCACATTAAGGTGTCACCCTGGCTTCTGATAAAAAGGTTATTACCGGCTTTATGGCCCTGCCACATAGCAAGGGAGCACACCTTATGTGTAATGAATAGCATTTTTCTTTATGGAGGCTAACTGTACGTCGAAAGCACAGACTTTTGTTTTCAAGCTGATTCTGCACAAAAGACAGTCAACATTACAGTATTTTATTGCAGGTACATTGTGGTTGTTGTAGTTTTAATAAATCCCATTAATTTATTCCTTTTATTAATTTGCTCTTTTGTGTGAATGACTAAATGGCTAAAAAAAATTATGTTTCAGGTTGAATTTTTTTATTTATTTATTTTTCTCCAAATGTCCACTCAGGCTGCTTTTACACTGTAAAGTCAGTAATTTTATTACAATTTAAAATTAGAATTTTCTGTTTTAGTATATTATAAAATATTGTTTATTCCTTTGATGCAAAACCTAATATTGCATCATTACACCAACAGTGTCACATGATCCTTCAAAAATCATTATAATATGCTGATTTGATGCTTAAAAACACTTCTTCTTCTTATCAATATCAACAATATCAACAGTTGTGTAATATTTTTGTGCAAACTGATTTTTTTTTTTATTGTATCTTTAATGTTTGATTTTTTAGTGTCAGCTTTGATCAAGTTAATGCATCCTGACTGAATTATTCATTTTATTTACAAAATTAAATTAAATTAAATTAAAAACATAAATGAATATATATATATATATATATATATATATATATATAAATAAAACATATGCACTAACCACTAGTCTACAGCCTAAAATAAGACAGCATATTTATGCAGACTTCTGTTTTTTAATGTTGATTATGAATCTGTCACATGAGCAGATGTTCTGTGGCATTCTAGCGGTCAGTAGTGAATGGTCTGGTCTGCTGGCATTACCACGCTTTACCTCTCACCTCTACAGCAGCGCTAGCAGCACAGAAAAGAGCTCTTCCTTCATCTGTTCACCACACTCTCTCACCCCATCTTTCTCTCTGGGCCTCCAGTGAAAAAAAAGCATCAATTTTCAGCACCAGCACGGCTCTGATCTCTTTATAGCATTCAAGATTCCAGCATTAATTAAAACACAGCAGTATATCTGACGATGAAAATCTTTACATAGTGTTTCCTCGACCCTGTTTGCGAGACGATGGCAAATCTTATCAATAAAAACATGAGTGAGTCTAGTGATGAGAGATGGACCTGATACATGTTAAGACTAATGAGAACGAGAACAAAGTGCTTGACTTCTGAAAACCGACTCGCGAGTCTAAACATTTTGTCTTAAAGTCTGCTCATCTGTGTTTTGGAAAACACCAAGACCAAAGAATATATTTAATATTGAATCTTACAACCAAACCTGTCAAGGGTCCTATATTTTTATCACTGTCATTGCAAAAATATTTTCATTATAAATAATGATATTTTCCTCCAATTTCTCATTATCATAATGCTGTAAAACTTATGCAAGTAAATTATATACTATTTAGTTTTTCAAAAATGTTATAAATAATGATTTCATTACAATAAGTATATGAGAATCAGAGAATTTCATATCTTTTTTTGTATTTTTTGGTGAAACGGAATCTGTAATATGTTTTTACAGACTATTTTCATGACAATATTTACATAAATAACATTTGGTAGTGCTTTCAAATGATGAATCATGATTAATCGCATCCAAAAGTTTTTGTTTGCATAATATATGTGTGTGTTCTGAGTATATTTATAATGTATATAAAAATACACATATACACAGTATATATTTGTAAAGTATTTACATGTATATTTATATTTAATATATAAACATATCAAATTTTTCTGAAATACATATACATGCATGTGTGTGCATTTATATAGAAATAATTAATACATACACATATATTATGCATGTTATTTTGGATGCGATTAATCATTTAACTTTGTTTAATTTTACAATGTATTTATGTATCATAATATTTTACGATGCTAATTATCACATTACTGTTTTATGGTAATGAGAACGTGAATCAGCATCTATATGAGATTGGAAATGCTTTTGTGAGATTCACCTAATCAGAAATTCAAAAAATACTATACTTAAATATCAGCCATCTCGTCGTCAAAGCGCCGATGTCATATAAACAAACACGATTTTCTTAAGTTGATAAAACACCCAACAATTAATCTCAAACTTCTAAAATAACAATTATCAAAGCAATCCAATCAAATCCTCGCTCTCGCGTTCTGAGTGAGCTACCCACACTATACAGCCGGATTTACAATCCCATATTCCCGTTCCTGATCTCCGTTCAGATCAAAGACGGCTAGGAAAGCCTGGTGTCAGCACTCTAGAGATACTATCGGCCAGATCCTCTGCCTGACATTAATAACGGCGGGCAGACATCTGAAATGAGAGGGGCCGTATCAGTCTGGAGATGAGGAGAAATCTGGGCATTGTGCTTATCAAAGAGCCCTTTAGAGATCAGCGATAGCCGCCATGCTAAACCACACAGGTGTATGCATACACACCTCACACTAAATATTACAATAATACACCGCTAATATGAGCTATTTAATCACACCTAATTACCTATACATATAGTCTTATATGCTACAGTATGTATGTACTGTTCGAAAATAATAACAGCACAAGAGGAAAAAAGTACAGTAGCTTAAAGTTGCAGTGTGTACTCCCAGTGTGTAGGACTTTTTCAAGGACACTGGTATGGGTTAGAGATGTTTACCTGCATTATTAATACACAAATGTAAATTTACAGCAGTGATTTTTTTGGGCTGTGTGTGCGTGAGCAAAAAAACAGCAGACAATTGATCCGACGCACACCTACTGTGCCATTAGCATTTAGCCAGGACTGATACTTCATGTGTAATTATTGAAAATTGTTTAAAGAGAATATATAATCAGATTTCTTTCATATGGTACTTAACAAATGCTAATGCATTGTAGTTTCAAATGAATTTACATTTTGTTATTTTGTTAGAGCTTACACTAGCATTCATATGGAAAGTGGTAAACAACAACAAATACAATAGACAGCTAATTGTCTGCGATTCATTAAAACATATTTAATGTAATATTTAACATGCTTTCAATAAAACACAATGGCCTTGTCAGAGCCATGATGTCAAAAAGGTCCAAAAATGGCACTTAAACTACTTTTCACGTGTTTCTGGACAAATTCATCAGTGCACTGTTTCAAAGAATAAAAGGGAAAACCAGTCTATAATCATTCATCTTGCTTTGCCCGGTAAAGGACTTTCCTTTTCAGCTGATGTCACTAAGTCCCCTCATTTTCCAATCACCTGTCATATAGAAACCTCTAGCTGTGTCGGTCTAAGGAACACCCACTTTTCATCACCCAATTTATTTTAATGGGTAAAATGAAGTGGTAGAATATCATGTTTTACTCAGAAATATGACATATCATACTTTTTTCATTAAGTCTCAATGACAACTTTTGAGTTTTTTTCTCCGATTTAGGAGATAAGGGAATAGAATACACAAAATTGACAGTTTTTTCCCCATTTACACACACCCATGTCGGCCCAAACCCAATTGAATTTCTTGCTACCATGAAACAAAACAATAAATGTGTAGTTGAATGTCCAAGTTGCTCTTATTTCCATACAATGAAACGGGACAGTAATGCTTTCCATTCACCTTTACTGTATAATAAGGTTCTCTTTTACATTGATTCCACACAAAAACCATTTTGGGTTCACAAAAGAACCCTCCTGTGAAAAGTTTGGTAACACTTTATTTTACGGTTACACCTATTAGTTGCTTATTAGTATGCATATTACTAGAATATTAGCCATTTATTACTGCTAATTAAGCACTTATTAATGCCTTATTCTACATGACCTTATTCTACATCCCTAATCCTACCCTATACCTTAACTTAACATCTACCGCACTAACTATTAATAAGCAGTCAATTAAGAATTTACTGAGGGAAATGTCATAGTTAATAGTTAACAACTGTTACCTATTCTAAAGTTTTACTAAAGGAACCCCATGTGAAGAACATCTAAAGAACTTTTTCTCCTATAAAAGTTCCATGATGGAACCATCAATGCCAATAAAGAACCTTGAATCTTACAAATAAAGGTTCCAAAAGGGTGTTTTCACACTGATTCCGTAGTAGAACCATGTCTGGTTCTTCAAAGAACCCTTTAGTGAACAGTTCTTAAAAGAATCATAATTTGTGAAGAACACTCTAAAGAACCTTTTGTGCCTTGGAAAGGTTCTACTGCATGGATTCATCATGGAAGCATCAAGTACTAATAATTCAAGCTATAAATCCAGCCTATCTAAGGTGCAAGCATCTATAAAGACAAAAGGATCTATAACAAAAGGTGCAGAAAAAAAGCCCTTCTAAAGTTCCCTGACCTTGACAATGTGCCGCCAAACCATCTGTTGTTCAGTTAAAACACTCCCACTCCTACAGACTCTGTGTCATAAACTCTCCCTCTTGTTCTGTTTCTCTCAGTATCTGCGACTCTCATTGCAGTTAAGCACAAAACGGCGTCTATTGTTCGACGATTGCCATGCCAGACTATCTGCTGCACCTCTAATTTTTCAGTCATCCAATTATTAATGGCCTTTGTTGACTTTGAGATTACGGCCGATATTTCCTCTTTTCCATAATGTTTCCAGCTTGACATCAAGATGGAGAAGGTCTAGCTCTGGTTCCCCAAAGGACGCCGCCCAGGAAACCTTGACATGCACAAAGACACGAGCCTGCCCTGCCGAGAACGATAAGGTCACCTGTGGGATTGCTGAGATTATCTCTGTCAAGCACTTGGACGCAGTGCAGTCAAATGATGCATCATGCAGTCATTTTCAGCGGGAAAAATCAATTTCTTCACTAGGTCGCTATTTGCTTTTCAAAGTGCCCTTGTAGTCTTTGGCTCGGAGCACTTATCAATTTAAATGTTGTGAATTAATAATGTTTTTAAGCCACGTTCCTTGTAGAAGCAGGGAAAAGCTTCCGCCCGTCACTGTTTTGTCGGTCCCAGGTGGGCGACACGCGTGGGCGGTTATTCAGTGGCAGAGATAAAAACCTTTGAATAAGAATAACACATAAACTGTCTAAATATGGAACAGGCCTTTTCCTTTTTAAAACTGTGAGTACGAATATAATAATGTATCCAAAAGTAGTTATAAAATTGACAAAGTAACACAATTTTGCAGTTTTAGTCTCTGTTTTACTGTACGATCATACTGTATATTTATTTAACTCGCAAACGCAAGATGTAAAAGTATAAGATGTACAATAGAAATAATAAGTACATTTTTAAACTAAGCTATTAAGCTACTTATAGCAGGGTTTGGCAATATAACAAAGGCCATCATTTAGAGCACATGAACTATATTTCTACAGCATTTATTAATATTAGTTCATGATAATTTCAGCATTTATTAATGCATTATTAAAATCATAGCATGAACAAATCATATAAATAAATATTAATATTAATACTTTAGCTGAAATAAATGAATAATCAAAGCATCTTTTTCATGTTTCCACGTTCATTCCACTGAATTTTTACAAAGACCATTTGACCAATTATATGAATCAGTATTTCTAAGAAATTGTTATCTAAATACATTTCAAATAACCAGGATTTTATCAATAACTAAATGTTAGAATATACTGAACACATGTGACATATCTCACCAAGTCTTTTTATAAGGAGCATGTCCATTTATATTACTCGGTACTCATGTATGCAATTAAAGTGGATTATCAAGACCTTAATGTGAACAGTGACCAATACGGCTTTGTTGTACATAAGCAGATGCTTAAGAATTTAAAGCCCTACAAGAAGAGCTAATTAAAGATCATCTTCTCCTGTTCAAATCTCAGTCTTTTCCATCGCAAACACCAAAAAAGCTTCAAAAGAGAACCGCAGCTAGCACACAAAGCTTAATTGTTCCAGAGGGGCATGATGGGATATGACAGCTCCTCCATGACTCTCAGTGAGCTGAGGGTGAGAGCGGGAACAGGAGGGGCAGTTCTGGGAGCGCTGCGGATCGCGGGTGGCTCAATTAAACATGACCTTCCTCTGCCCCTGTCTCTCGCCGCACCGCTACAGGCTCACATGCAAATGCTGACCCTCGGCAGCCACAGCATCATAAATAAAAGAATACTTATTATCCATTTAGTAATATTTCCAAGTCTACCTTGATGGGCTGTTCTAACAGCCAGTGAAATTATTCGCCATTGTTTCATTGTTCAGGGCTTGCCTGGTCATTCTGAAATTTAGCTGCTGACAATGAATTACTCTGATCCTAACTGTTTTAAACGGTGAATAAAACTAAATAATAACAGGGTTGATATACATGCATACCAAATATATATGTATATCAAAATAAAATATCAAGATAATTTTTATATGATTCATTAATATTGAATAAATAGCGAAAATGACATAAATAAAATAAATCAAATTTTAAACAAAGAAAATAAAGTAAAAAAAAAATACATTCAAAATTAATTGAATAATTATAGATACAAATATACATATTATAATATATATATATATATATTTATTTATTAAATAAATAATGAATTACAAAGACATAAATAATAATAAATAATAATAAATTCAAAATGAACTGAATTTATAGGCAGCAGTTAATCTAAAATAGACATAATTCAAAAATATATTTCATATATAAAATTTAAATAAAATAAAATAAAAAAAATCTAGAAAAATTTATATTATATAAACATAAGATATATCAATAATATATAAAATACTGAAAATATATCAACAATATTTATCAAAATATTTTATTTATTTATTTAGAGTGTTTTATATTAAATATTAAAAATTCCTACATTTGTTTTACCAACATTTCATATATTTTTGATGCACATGTGCTATGAACAGTATGATATGTATATATTTGAAGTTTTAAAACATCCTTCCTTAAACTGCGGGGTGAGATGTGCGGCAGACATGTTCTTGGCACCACCCATTCAGCTTCACTAGTCATGCTAAAGATGTTCAAAAGCATCACTTCAGAAGATAAACGACAGAGACACAAGTGGGTGTGAACAAGAGAGAGAGAGAGAGAGAGAGAGAGTGAGGAAGGATCGAGACGGAGGGCAACTGACTCACAAAGATGTGATCAGACAATCGGCCAGACGTTTATGCTAATAGACTGGATACTCCTGGAGTCTCCCCGGCCGGAGCGTCTGAGTGATGGGGAGGAGGACGGAGCGCTCCCCTGTCACCTACTGCACAGCAGATGTCTACATTCAGTCCTCCCCTGAATGGAGACGGGGCAGAGGGGTCTACAGCCAAATGAAAGCGACGTCTTTTCTCGCAACGGGAAAAGGAAGTACACATTCAGCTGCCTGGAGGCAATCCAGAGCCGTCACTATTGCCAAACGTAGAGTGGCAAATTCCTCCACCATATGGTACATTATACTTGGCCTTCAGATGTCAGCGAGCGTACTGTACGATGGCTAAGCTGGCGGTTTACGGAGCGGGAGCACGCTTAAATCTAAATCCTACGAGGCAGATGAGACCTCAGATGGTTGCTTTATTCCAGATGTATCAATTTCCTTGGATATCTAGTCCATGCAAGTGCATATGCTGTACTGGCAGGGGTGCCGGCTGCAAATGGCCATATTCCAGAAGCTAATATTCTTTTGGCCGGAATAACGCAATTATTATTTTCCTAGCCATCAGCGTAAGCACACGCTGCCATCTGTTACACAAAAGCAAACATACACATCTCAATTACAAAACAGACAGCTGCCCGTGTGCGATGTCGCTCGAGCGACGCACCATGACCCGGCGACAAGGTCCTTCTTTCCAAAGCACCTAGAAAACTCAATAAGAAAATCCCCAGCGGTGCCACGTTATCGCCACCTCTCAATTTGCGTCGAGCGTAACGACAAACCTGGTCATTAATCTGTGAAAGATGCTCGTGCATCCATCACGTATTAATTATTGGAGATGAACTAATCACCCGGCGCAGAAGCCAAGCAGAGAGGGATGAAAAACTCAGACAAGTGAAAAATTTGGCAACATATGCCTATTTACATACAGAAGTTAAATGATAACAGCTATTAGCGTGGCAAAACCAGATAAGCGGCCATCTGTTGAACTGAATAATACGGATGCAGATGAAAAGGGGTGTTGCTTCGTTTACTGTCAAACATAAAAAAAACTCGTTATCGGGTCGAATCTGAGAAGAGCGTCTCAAAGAGCGTCGAGATAAGAGAGCACAAACATGTCCGGAAGCACATCGACTGTATTATCGAAGGGCCGAGGGCAGGTGGTGCCATTGTTTAACATCACGGTAACGTCGGCCGTGCAAGAAGTGAAGCTCGTGCTCACTGTAAAAATCTGCTGGCTTCTCCGGTCTGCGCACATTAATCTAACACAAGGTGGTCAATGGCCATGGAGGGAAAAGCAATTTCACATCCTTCGCTCGCTGACCTGAGGAGAGCTGAGAGGAGGGGACGGATGGACAGAGGAGGGAACGTGGAACTGAAAAAAGAGTCACGCTAAAGCGCAGTCTAATACAGAAAGAAACTTGCTGCCTAAAGTGTCATGAAGTGGTGTTCGCATTCTGCCGTGCAAGCAGAAATATTTCTTAGTGAAACAGAATATTCAATGGGAAATAATTCAGAATGAAAAGAAGATGATATTATTGGTTAAAATAAATATATATAATATAATGATATATATTATTATTAAACAAATAATATATATATATATATATAAAACATTTATTAGAATATATAATATATTACTAATTACGTATTAAATGTTAAATGTTATTAAATAATAATAATAATAATAATAATAATAATTTTGTTATTACTGATAGATTGTATTTTTTATTTTGGTTTAGTAATTAATATGATTGTATTTTTGTTTGTCAATAAGTAAAATACAATAATAATGATAAAAATAATAATATCAACAAATAATAATTATTATTAACTATTTTATACAGTAATAATTACCATAATACATATTTAATACTACATAATTAAACAAGTGTATTACTTTAGTTCATTAATATTTAAGTATCAATAATATTTTTATATTTTTTTTTAATAAAATTTTATAACATTAAAAAAAAATATGTAATACTAATTCAATAAATACATTATACTAATGTGCACACATACACTTATAAATACTAAATATTATTAAAAAAAAATAATAACCATTAAAAAAAAATAATAACAATGAATTCAATGATAATAAAATGTAATAATAAAAATAAATGTTTAATACTAATTAAATTTCCAAATGGAGAAAACTTGCATTCAACATAAACTAGGATCAAACCCAAGCCACTCTACAAAACATGTCATAAATCGCTCTGTCCATGACTATTGTGCAGCTGGTTTGAGATCACAGTGAGGTTCAGCTGATGTCATTACGGGGACAGCGGACTCCATGACTGGACGCTTCCTATCTACTTTCAAACGGATTGAGGAAGAGCTCGATTTAGAGATTAGTGCTCCTCTGGTGCCCTGCGAGGCCGCAGTATCTGTCTGAGAGCAGAGCTTGGATTTGAGCAGCTGAGCGCTCGTATGATTGAGCCGCGGTGCTAAAAGGTCATGCTATCGACTGTGCCTAGTGTAATGGCCACAGTATGGTTCAAGCCCTGAATCTTTAATAACCTCCATCATTAGCTCTTAGGAAATCAGCGCTCACATGAAGCGGTCGGGAGAGATCTATTGGCTCTTACCATCGCAATGCAGGGCTGTAACTTACAGGGTTACAACATGTAGGGTTAAACGGCTATTTTCAACCATTATGCTAGATTAAAAAAAAAGAAAAATCAAGGAGACGTGTTAAACCTGACCGATAGCACCACTCCATTAAAGCTATTCAGAGCACATTTACTGCCAATACAAGCCAGACTTAAGCTACAACAATCCTGAATGTGGTATGAATTAATATTTCCTGTTTTAATCAAAGTTTAGTTATCAAACAGACATTTACAAAAAGATAAGCTATCCTGGTGATTACTTGCATGGCTGGAGATGTGCATTAACCGAACGCCAAAATCTAATTTCAACAAATGTTAATTAACTTCTCAGAGTTAAACTACAAAATCAGCATATATGAAATCATATATAGTATTTTTGATAACCCAAAGCACAAAAATGCATAGAACTGCCAATGCAGAAAAGCTGGCAAATTGCTCATCCAATTAACGATGAAAATAATGAACTACACCTTAGAAATTTGTGGCCTCTAGGACAGATTAACGAAGAAAAAGGTTTAGCAATTAAGATCAGGAGAGTTATGGGATAAGCTTAACCATGTAAGATAATAAAACCTACTTAGACTAAAGACTTTACAAGCACTTTATCAGCAGGCCAACCTAAAGATAATACCACAGAAAAAAGCAAGCCAAATTCCAAAAGCCAGGATTTTGAGAATTAATCAATTATTTGATAAAAATCATCAATCAATTAATGCTGAATTAATTTAGAGTTTGCTTTAGTCTTCTCTTCTTCATTCATATCTCAATCCTTCTATCTAACCGAATATTTTAATAGTCATTTACTGCCACTGTTGCTTTTATAATTTAGAAGACTCAATATTTACAATGTTCTGATCTAACAGGTCATAGCGCCACTTGAACCTGATTGAAAGCATGTGTTCGGAATCATAGTGCAATGAATAGCACGTACAGCATTCTGCCTGCTAGTTTTAACCTGCAATAAATACATAAATACTAAGTATACTTTCTAAAGTTCTTTTAATGCAAAACATTTTAGAAATCTCAATTTTGAGCAAAAATATAACAATTTTCAGAGTCTGAAAAAATCAAGTATCACCTCTTCATCTTTCTGAAATGAAAGGTGTGCATTGAAAGCATTATTGCATTATAGCATATTTTGAACCATCCAGGTATTCTAATGTGCAAAGTATGCATTTTTTTCTCTCGCATGTAATACAGTTGTTTCTGACAATCTTATACTATATATGACATTAATACATTTGTAAGTATGCAAAATGTTTTTTCATCATGCAATTATAAATGTTTATAGCTGTTGTATATGCTGTGTTTTGTTAAATTCAGGTTTAGTCAAAATGTTAAAAATATATACAAAAACAGTTTTTTCAACTAAATACAATTTTGAGTAAAACAAGTCTTTGTTAAAACAGTAGTTAGTATGCACATTTTTTTTAAGTGTGTAAAAAAGGATGTAAAATACAGGGAGTCCAGGCTACAACTAATATTTTATCAATCAAATCCAATTTTGAATAAAGCAAGTCTTTGAGATTAAAATGTACTATGCCAAACTAGAAACGTGACTGTATACTGAATTTTCTGAACCCATGTTATCCATGTGGTCTGTGCACAGTATATATAATGAATGCTGTATTTTTCCTCTTCAAAAATAATAGTTAGTATGCCTATTTATACTGCATACTGAATCTAATTTTGAGTAAAACAAGCTTTTCAGATTACAAATCAAGTTTGGTATCACCTCTGGTTCATCTGTCCAACTAGAAATGAAAGGTTGAATCGAGTGCATTGCATTGTGGGATATGGCACTTCATGCAGTGTGCTCAGGTTGTATATTTCACATTTTGGACCCTCACACTGTGAACTGCATAGCGCTTTCTTTCAAAATTAGCAGGTAGTTTGCCATCCTCAACACATCCCAAACGATTCCCAATCGCTGACGGACAAAAACGAGTTAAACTGTTACAGTAACAGGTACAGTGAGCATCTTGACGGTTTTGATCCCTCATACAAGGACAGCAAGAGAGCATTCTGATGATTTGTGTGAATTTTTCCACCACCGGTGAACAGAAGCTGCCTGTTGTGCAGCCGTGTCTGGTTTGATTGAAGCCTGCTAGCACTTGAGATGAAGCTCAGCTAGACATGACTGCAAGAGTTCTGAAGGTCACTTTCTCACCGTCTGACCTCGCCAGATCTGTCTGTTTATTGAAAGGCCCAGGCTCGAGCCAACAGGAGCAGAGACCGCGCTAGCATTCCAATGAGAGCATCTCTCCGCCGCTTAAAATATGCAGTGATGAACGCCGCGAATTACACCGCAGCTAACAAACCCGCAGGAGTTTATCTAACACTAATTTGTCCAGATTCTCTTCCGCACCGATGGACGAAAAGAGATGGGAGAGTGAAAAATCTCACGTGCACTCACCTGTGAAAGCCCCAGGTATATGGACACCGTCTCTGAGATGTACAAAAACCTCCCCTCCTTGTTTAGTGCAAATACAAATCCATCCAGGGACTGTGGAGGAAACAGAAAGAGAGAAAGAGAAGAAACAAGTCAGGCGAGAGTCTCACAAATAGCTTATTCCTCACAGCTCAGAGAGGGAAGCCATCAAGCCCAGAATTGCAAACAGAAGCGCATCCCGTGTGGAAACCACTGACAGATCATTAAAAAGCAACAATTACAACGTCAATTAACAGCTTCGGATCACAGACCCCTTAACTCTAAGGGACGTGTGAGCGGTACATAAATATTAGATAGGCCTATGTAAAAAAAAGCACCTTATTCATATCAATGAAGGTAGCAGAGTTTTCATTTTCCAAACCAATTTTTTCCTGCTCAACCAAACAGGCATCTGTCAAGACGTTTATACTTCAGAAAAACTATAGATTGATCAGAACAACAACAACAAAAAAACATTAATGTCACCTAAAATAAAAGAAAAAGAAATTGCCAAGAAAAAAATATATTTTAATGCTTGATGTACTTGATGAAACTGAAATAAAGAAAAAAGAACTACATTTGTAAGACATGCAACAGGGCAATAAAAATCATCAAATATAAAACAAACTATTAGGTCTACTTATATAAAATAAAAATAATATAAATAATATAAAAATATAATAGCATCTCCATTATACTTAAATAATGCTGATGCATAACAAAAAAAGGAATTAATTTTGCAATTAAAAGTTATTTCTCACTGAGAGTGTTTTTTTTTTCAATGCAACATAGCGGCGTGAAAAAGCACAAAACCACATAAAAGCTAAAGTGCTTGATTGTGAACAAAATCACCTGTGATTGGCCAATGACACACTGCAGCTGCAAAATCACTTTTTATTTTGCATGGTGTGAGCCGCTAGCACAGCCTGGCAAGCAGTTGTGTTTTCAGTGCCATAACAGTTTTGCCGCCTGCCTCTGCTTGCTCATTGAAAATGACAACACAGGCTTCATTGGAAAAACATGCTTGTGACGAGATTTCTGCAAAAGGATATTATATTACGTATTTTATGTTTCGCAGCACTTTTGAGTGGTGCTAACACTGTGTTCGGTTTTATCTGAAACATAAATCTGCCAATGTTGGTTATTATGTGTATTTAAATGCACTAAAAGGTTGATACTATGCAGCGTTTAAAAATAACGTACCACTGACACTAAACACTACTACAAACCTAAGTGACAGTGTTCACAAAAGCAAATACGACATATAAAAGCAACCAGCTTGCTTTTATAAGTGCAATGCTCTACCAGGTGAGCTACTGAGAAAGTTTGCTACATCACAAAAGCTATACATATGGAGATATACATGTCAAACTATACTAATTATTAAAAAAATATATTCTAGATTAACGTGTCATAACATAGTGTTGTAAAAATATTATTGATCTAAAATCTTGTTTTACTGCCTCTAGTTTTTAAGCTATAAACTGCAGTGAAATGTCAATATTGATACGTTTTTGGAATTTTTAAATACCTGAAATGACTTGAAGTACACGAATAAACCATATATTGCTATGGTCGTGTGTTTAAGTGATCGTTGATCGGTTTCTATCTTCTTTTTATTCAGCTATGTTTATAAATGTATGTCTTTGCCCATATTAGGAATTTCCTGGAACATCATACAATAAGCTACATTACTTTTGTGAGGCATATCTGTAGTTTTCGCACAAGGGCACCCTCTGGCTTGAGTATGAATCAAACAAACTTTATATATTTGCAATAATGCAATAATGTTGAGTAAAAATAGATAAAAGATACACTTTTCTCCATAGAAATTTGAAGTAAACGTATGCAAATCCCTTCATTTCTCTCCAGCAGGAAGTTTTATTAATGAAAAATATACAGTACCTCATTGTCATGTTTTAGCCATGTTACACTTATATTTCAACAAAAATACCACATGCATGCCCTTAACATTGCAACATTTCTCCCAATATTATATGGCCCTTGACCACAAAACCAGTCATCGAAATTGAGTATTATACATAATCTGAAACCTGAATGAATAAGCTTTCCATTGATGCATGGTCTGTTATGATGTGACAATATTTGGCTGAGAAACAAATATTTGAATATTTGGAATGTACGGGTGTAGAAAATGTAAATATTGAGAAAATTGCCTTTAAAATTGTTTAAAAGAAAGCCTGAGCAATGCATATTACTAATCAAAAAATACGTTTTAATATAGTTAAGGTAGGAAATTTCCTAAATATCGTCACGGAACATGATCTTTATTTAATATTCTAATGATTTTTGGAATAAAAGTAAAATCGACCATTTTGACCCATACAATGAATTGTTGGATATTGCTACAAATACACCCGTGCTACTTAAGACTGCTTTTGTGGTTTATATCACATAAATTCCAGTATTGTGACAACAACACCACTATATACTGACATTAACTGTTTAAAAACATTTTATGTGTAACACCATGCTTAGCAAGCACCGCTAATGAACAACCGCAGATCACAGATGCCATAAATATTCCCCAAAACGAAGACAGAGGTCACATTCGTAAGAAAAGAGCAGTTATGTTGGGTCATTTCTGCATTACTCGTGCATCGTTAGGAATTGCAGACTAAAGGAAGCCGGATATCACTGCTGGAGGTGCTGCTGTTGGGTCTCCAACAGTCAACAATTAAGACATTGAGGTCACATGGGTTAATTACATATTGTCTCCCACTGCCTCAGATAATCTGTAGGGTGATGCACCCCGGGCGAGAAAATGCCAGAAAGGAACGAGGAGAAAACAACAAGTTATTGTGCACAATGTCACAGCTGATCTGATCACCTTTTTATGAAAATCAGGTTTACACAGACGGGGTGGAAACGCATCCCTCTCTCGTTTATTTGCGAGTTTAAAGCAGCGTTGGCAGCTGGCGAGAGAGCGTGCGGTCTCTACTCGCCGATAAAACAGCGCAGCCTCGGGCTATTTACAGCGCGCTGATATGCAGCTGACAACAGCACGTCCCACGGCGGCCCACAAGCGCATCACTTCCTCCCTGAGCACGCATCTGCTGGAGGTGATGTGTTCGACTTGTGCTTTACATTACACCACGCTAATGCTAATACTAGCCCATTATATGGCACTTTACATTTGAAATGCTAATATGCCAATATAGATGCGTTAACATAACTGCTACGCTAACACAGATGCTTATTTACATTACTTACAGCAACAGAAAGCTTCAAGGGACTATATTCTACACATTTAGCATTTAATTTTGCCCCTGAAGTCCACTTATAATATCAGTCAAGGTTTCCTGCACCCAAATAGTTGTAAATTAGCCTTAACTGACCATGTTTGTACCTTCTCGCTGACCCTCAGGGGCCACTCACAGAATGCATTCTAGATTTTTATCCAAGCTATTTTTTAATTGTTGGTCTACGTAAATATTCCCAAGACAAACATCTTTATTAAGACGTGCCTTCTTTTTAAGTATTTTAACATCTAAGAGGCATTTTAAAACAATAGACCAATTGGATAAATTGGATAAAAAGATGTCCACATTAAAATAAACTTACAAAAGTGATTTTATGTCCATAGAAAGCACAATAAATGAAAGTAAAGTGTCTTCTTTTTTATATAAGACAAATAAGTTTTTATGAGAATAAAATGTCCACATTTGGTTTGAATAATGTTACACTGTCATTCAGCAAAACCTAGGATAGTGGCAAATTTTAAAAATGTAGAATTACAACTAATTAGTATTTTGGGTCAAAGTAATTCGTCTTTTAATGTGTCTTAAAATGATTATTGTTGTAAATATGCCTGACAAGATTGTTAAACTGAGTGACATTTTAGTGGATGTCTTCTGTAAATGAGGAAAAAATGTCTATGTATTTTTTGCTCAGAAAAACAGAAACAAAAATGTGATTAAATTAAACAGAAAACATTGTTTTTGTTTTTTGCCAATGACAATTTAAAGCAGTATTACACTTTTTTGACTTTGACCCATATACATTTTTATATATGAAATATTATATGTGAAATATTATTACACTTAAAAAAACCTCTTTTATTTCAGTATTTTTAAAAATGTAATTTATTTCTATAATGTAAATATGAACTGTCAGCATCACTGCTCTAGTATGCTTTTCTGATATCCAATATCTTTTTTCTGTCAAGAAAGATATCTTATTATTATCAATGAAGAAAACAGATGTGAAGCTAAATTTTTTCATGGAAACCGATCAAAAAAATCTTTTTTGCAAAGTAATCAATGCAAAGTAAAATAAATAAATAAATACAATTATTGTATTACTTTTGTACATGTATTTACATTATAAATGTATTCACTGTCACTTCGGGTAAATAGAATGCATCCTTGCTGGAAGATAAATAAATAAATAAACTTTACCTTTAATTTTGTAAAAACTGAAAATGTAAGATATATAAAATACATTTAAATTCAGTGTAAAAAATACACTACATTCAGTTGTTCTCTCAAATGATGCATCATGTTTATAAAGCACACCATTCTCCTCCATCCCTGTCAGTTCATCTAAGCACTGAGAGACCGCCGCTTCTCCCCAGCGGAGGGTCTTTCTGACCTGAGAGAGACTCCTTAGGCTCTGACACGGCCTCCTACGTCCCTGCAGACGCAGCCCTGGCTGTCAGGACGGACCCTCGGCAGCCACCTCCAGCCAGTCTGCAATCATCTCCTCCCTGTTCACCGCTGCTCTTCCTTCAACCACACGGTCTCTGAGGAACACTGCGTGCCTCCGCCTGGCTCCCCTCCATGATAAACGGCCTCTGTTTACAGGCTAACCACTGTGTAAAGTGCACAATAAATCACTAGCCAGACAAACTTCTGGGGGAGAAAAGTGTAACATTAAGATGGGCCTTTTTTGTCATTTGTTTAAAGCAGTCATGCCTTGCAAGCAGCTTCTCTCTCTCTTGCTCTCTCTCTTTGTTGTCTAAAGTGCTGAGAGAAGGAAGAACGCGTCTCTCAGAGGGGAAATGAAACTCTGTAACGTTAGGGATCTGCACACTTGACCTTAGGCATCAAAAGCAATAGAATCCACATTAAGATTAGATGTAGACAAAATTAAAACACGTAAATCAAGCTTCTCTAGGTTTTAGTTATTCACAAACAGCATTAACAAGAGACTTATTTAACAGTAATTCAGCATCATGCAAATTAATTGAATCTTTGTTTAAATAAAAAGACATTACATGACTGAAAGTCCATTTTCAGGTTGTCTCACTCTCTCTCTCTCTCTTTTTTTTATTTTGCTTATATTTATTTTGTTAACACAAAATCTAATTTTATCCTATTGCCTTTTTTAATAAAAAGTAAATAAGTTTCTGGACATATTGTACAGAATATTTATTAGTGTGAATTATTCTCAATTAAAGTAAAGTTTTCTTCTCTAATATTCCATCAAAATGTAATATGTTTTTGGGTAATTTGTTTTCTTGTCGAAAAGCATTGGAAATTTAATTCATAAATATGTCAAATCACAGAAATGGCTTTTATGTTGAGTTTATATAATACATGTTCCTGGTTTTATTTTGCACATTATTCTAAAATAAATAAATATATATATATTAGTGCTGTTAAATGATTATTCATAATTAATCACGGTTAATCATAATTAATCACATCCAAAATAAAAGTTTTTGTTTGCATAATATATGTATGTCTTCTGTGTAAATTTATCATGTATATATAAATACACACACACACACACAGTATATTTGTAAGATATTTACATGTACTTACATGTCTACATTTGGTAACACTTTATTTTGATAGTCCACTTTAGATATTCAACTACCAGTAAGTAACTTTGCAACTACATGTCAACTAGCAGTCATTAGAGTATCAGCAAACTGTCTGCTTAATATCTTCTAACACTTTATTTTGATGGGTCCACAACACACTACATACTGACAACCAGAAACTATGCAAGTATTTGTCAACTTATTCTACTAACCCTAAACCTACCTTAACAGTCTACTCTGAGAGTTACTAGACATGTAGTTGACACATAGTTACAAAGTTACTTATAGTTAGTGGAATGTCTAAATGAACTATCAAAATAAAGTGTAACTCTACATTTATATATATATAACTTCTAATTTAAATAAATATATTTAATATATAAACATAGCATATTTTTCTGAAATATATACATGCATGTGTGTGTATTTATACAGCATATAAATATGTATATATATTATGTAAACAAAGACCTTTATTTTGGATGTGATTAATCGTTTGACAGCACTAATACATATAAATATATATATATATATATATATATATATATATATATATGCACACACACAAATTTAATATTTTCAGCTTCTAAAACAAAACCCAGCGGACACTGAGCAAGCAAGTAATTATGTTTACTCAAAAATATGTCAAATCACAGAAATAAAGTGGTTTTCATGTTGACTTTACATGTTTGGTTGTACTGTGGACATTGGCACATACAAAAAAACAAAACAAAAAAAAACAACAACAACAATTCATAGCATTTTTCTGCCCTGGAAATATGAAGATATGATTCTTGTTAGATAGAACACAAACCCTGAAGCAAGAACACACCTGCCTTCCAGTGCTACAGCAGTAAACTCAGCAGCCTTGTGTTTTCTCTAACAAAGGACAAATATACGTGAGCTGAAGGACACACAAGCTGGTAAACATCAATCTACTCTCCGCACCCCGGCCAGAGCCACCGCACGTCCACATTAACACACACAGCGGACACCAGGCGAGAGCAGCCTCATTGACTATTAACATATCATTAACTATTAGGTCAGACAAAATGAAGAGGGAGAGAGAGGCAGAGAGGAGCGGGGCAGCTGGTGATGGGGGAGATGCCACATGTTCATCTCTCCCAAACTCATCTCTCCTTCCCTCCAAACTCCAACAGACTCCATGATGAACAACTACAACTGCAATTAAGACTTCTCACAGGGCTGGCCAAACCATGTGGACTCGCTCTCACAGGTACTGAGCTACAGGACTCCTACTGTACATGGAGCGTAAATTAAGACTTAAACCTCTTTCAAATATGTCATAGGTTGGAGAACACAGGCTTAAAAGCACACAGTAAACATTATTACACACTGTACTCGTGTTATTTTAGTTAGCAAGGGAAAAAAAATTCTCATTTTCATTTAGATGACCACAATGTACTAAAAAATTAAATGTAAAGCTATTATTTTATTACTATTGTTAATTATAATATTAATAAATATAATAATTTATATATAAATTGTTTTAAAAATAAAACAATTAAAAAAATCAGTTCTGCATTTCAGTTATCAGAATGTAAGCATAAAAATAATCAGTCAGTCTCTACTGAAAAGTTTGCTAAAACAAATTTAGGATTCTTGAAAGCTTTCCATTTCAGATTAGGATCAAGTAATATGTTGACAAAAAAAATCAGTGCTATCAATTATTATGCTCAAATTAATAAGCCTTATCTTTAAAGTGTGAATGTCCCAAGACTGTTATGATCTGCTGCACCATAAAAACAGATGAAACTGGCTCAAATTTTAACCTGGACAGGCTGATAGTGACAGACAGTGTGAGTGTCATGTCGTGCAGACGTGTGTGTGGGGGGGAAAAGTGACATAGACAGTAAGAAAGTGTCTACATGTGTGTGAGAGATAAAGACAGATGAGAAGTGTTAAAAGAGATCGTATCAGAACTTCTAAATTGCCGCGGGAGCCGTGAGAGATCTTTTTCACTGAAGTCAATTTTGATGCTGACAAGCCATGTAGAAATGTGCAAATATGGATGCGCGGTATTGATTTCTTTACTGAAGGCACCAGCACGGGAGATGCTCGAATCACTCATCCTACCCCTTGCCGAGACCTCTTTCAAATAAGAGCGTCGTTAGATTGCACATTTCATATGGGGCTTAGCGTTGGGGGGAGGGGAGCTACTCGACATGCCATATTTATTGGCCTGCTTCACTCCAAATGACCTACAACAAGCATCCGTTTAAAAAAGGTGTGAGAACATCAGATCTCGCTGCTTGGCTCTCACTCAAGCTTTCAGCATATCCTCAATCTCTGAGTCAAACATTTCAGCATCTACACCAGAAACACAAACTGTAAGAAACTGAACGCTTATGGAACTGCCTGCCAGTTCTACTAATGATGGAAATATTTGGAATAAATATGATTGATCATAATTACTGTCAAAAAACAGAAACACAGCAATAATTAAACATGATTTCGCAGTACTAGATATGAGACACAAAAGAATAATAATAAAATAAGTTACATGTTACAAAAATGTTACAATAGCAACAAAAGGTACAATAGGTTACAATAGGTAAAAAAAAATGAAATAGTTTAATATAGTGTAACAGTTTTTTATGATATTTTTAATCTAATCATTCTCTCTCTCTCGTATTATTGCAAAAAATACTTAAATAAAAACATTGTAAATAAAAAATATTTACAATTTATATATTTATTGCTGCTGTTATATAAGTATAAAAGTAAAGGTAAAAACAAAAAATTAAATAAAAAATAAATTAAATATTATAATGAAATTAATTTACTAAGTTTCCTGTATTTTAATTAATATATTTTAACTTATTATTTATATTTATTAGTGCTGTCAAACGATTAATCACATCCAAAATAATTTTTTGTTTACTTGATATATATGTTTGTGTATTGTGTGTATTTACTATATATAAAGACACACACATACAGTGGGTACGGAAAGTATTCAGACCCCCTAGAAGCACCCTTTAGATCTAATACAGCCATGAGTCTTTTTGCGAAAGATGCAACAAGTTTTTCACACCTGGGTTTGGGAACCTCTGCCAGTCCTCCTTGCAGATCCTCTCCAGTTCTGTCAGGTTGGATGGTAAACGTTGGTGGACAGCCATTTTTAGGTCCAGAGATGCTCAATTGAGTTTAAGTCAGGGCTCTGGCTGGGCCATTCAAGAACAGTCACGGAGTTGTTGTGAAGTCACTCCTTCGTTATTTTAGCTGTGTGCTTAGGGTCATTGTCTTGTTGGAAGGTAAACCTTTGGGCCAGCCTGAGGCCCTGAGCACTCTGGAGAAGGTTTTGGTCCAGGATATCCCTGTACTTGGCCGCATTCATCTTTCCCTCGATTGCA